>JBAMDO010000162.1:0-133328 GCA_037074765.1 Mansonella perstans
ATATTTACAAAAAAGGAAAAAAATCCCATCAAATTAAAATTATTGCTAGAAGTTCAGAAAAAAAACAAAAAAAAAATGAGGAGAGGAAAAGAATTTAGAGCAAAAAAAAATTAGCAATACATATCTTTAAAGGTATCAAAAATTATTATATATCATTAAAATTTAATACTCTCTTCAATATCATTATGCTTATCAAATTTCATCGCTGTGTTTTAAAAAGATAAATTTCGCATTTGCTAATTTCAAAATCAACAATGTGAGATGAAAACAAAAAAAAATACACAAATATTTTTTATCAAAGATCCATTAAATATCAAAATGACTTTTCCAATGCATAATTAAATTAAGTAATTAATTAAGAAGTAATTGTAATAATCATACTTGACTCAGGAAGAATTATCATTATAGCTGTTATTTGAAATATATTTTAAAAAATATGTTGAAAATTTGAAGTAAAATTAATTATGCAAAAAGTAAACTCATTAAATTGTTTAATAACAAATCAATCAAAGTATCAAGTTCTGCTACATCAAAAAAAAGTCATCATGTAACGAGTTACTCCTACTACATAATGCTCATCAATCATCAACAATTGATTCGTTAATTTGGATTATAGTAACCTGAGCATAACCATGCTTCATTTACAAACTCTTACTCCCGGCTATAACCTTAACCTAAAACTTTAATATCACAAGATAAATTATGATCATGTGCCACTTTACGTATGGAATATTTCAACAAAGTGAATTAAATGAGGCAAACCATTAAGAAAAAAGACAAACCATTCAGTGAGTTTCCGAGAGTTGCCTTTTTAGATGTAGTAAAAATAACTTCCGCAGGATCGATATTATTAAAATCACAATCACAACTTTTATGAAATTTTCCATTTGATGTAAACCAATGACGACGTAACACTAATGACAAACGTTGCATACGACCGGTATGTGATGATTTATGCGATTGTTTACCATAATCAACCGATTTTACCGTATTTAAACTCTTCATCGATGATACTTCAATTGATTTAAGCAATAATCTGCTACTTTACTAACAAATAATTAAATTGCATATATTTGTTTGAACATTATGCCAATTAAAGAAAAAGGAAACGATGATGAAGTAATGAAAATTTTTCAAAATACATTAAACAGCATTAAACTATCCCAAATATATCACTATTTTTTCCCTTTATTGATTTATATTCTGCCTACATTACGAAATTATATCAATTTTGTAATCCATTTCTTAAACATAAACAATATCATAAATAGAAGAGGAGTAGTGAGAAGTGGTAAAGTTAATAAGATTTCATTCCGGTAAAAAATGAAAAATTAAAAATTTGAAATTATTATTATCGTATTTTGCAAAATTTAAAACATTAACACTGGAAGAAAAAAATATTCTCTAAAATAAAGCGATATATTGAAAAATATTTTGCAATTTTTTTGCAAGAAAAAAGATAATAAAATGAATAGCAAAAACAATGAAATCACTTACTATTTCGAAAAGTTGAAATTTTAATTTTTTAATAATTCTTTCGATTGAATCTTGTTAATGATTATTAACATAGATAATAATCGTGAAAATTTTCAAAATAAACAAAGAATAAAATTAAATCAAATTTATAATTTAGACTTCCAATTCTATTCCTTTAAGCATTTGAAAATTAGCAAAATTAAAAAAATTTCAAAAAGAGAAAATAAGTGAATGTAAAAGATATTACTCTTTTTTTTTTCAAATAAACAAAAGCAAATAATTAAAAAGAAGAGAAATGATAATGAGAAGAAAAGAATATAAAAAGGAAAAAAGAGATGAAATGAAAAAGGGATTACAAAAAAAAAATAGAAACAAGAGTATCCGAAACAAACTTAAAATATATAATGGAAGAAAAGAAAAAAAAAATGAAAAAAGATGAAAAAAAAAGAGGAAAAGAAAAAAGAAAGATGAATAATAAAATATAAGTAAGAAGCAAACAAATGATGAATGGAAACTTGACTTAACAGAAAGGGAGAGGATAGAAAGTTATTGAAATGGAAGTGGGATAGATGAAAAATTGAATTTAAGAAGAAACTTTCGTTTTCTTCTTTCTCTCTCTCTTTTTTTTTTTTTCAAACGAAAATATAATTAAGAAAGAGAGTTAGAGAGAGAAAATGCTATCAATTATTAACAAAATTTCAAAAAAAAAAAAAAAAAAAAGAAAAAAAAACATATTACTCACAGTATTTTTATTTGATATCTACTGTAATTTGCTATTTTTTTTTTCTGTCCAAATATTTTTACAAATTCAATGAGCTAAAAAAATACATGGAAAGAGAGAGAAAGAGAGAGGGAAAAAAAAAGGAAATAAATTGCAAATTCATTAAATGTATCGAAAATGTTTGGGAAATTTTCATGATGATATGTCTGTCGTCTATTGAATCCAATTTATTATTCTGATCTATCATTAGATAAAGAGATGATGATGATGATGCTTAAAAATAAAACCGCCCAAATTTTATTGATATTTTTCATTATTTGAGGAAGAATAATTCTGATGTAATTTAGATAAAAATATTGAAAGAAATGAAAAATAGTAAATAAATGAAAAAATTAATGATAGAAATGTAATATAAGAGATTGATTGCATATGGTAGAACTGTAATTGAACAATGTAATACATTGTTGTATTTATAAAAAATTAAAATCAAATAAAATCATTAAAATAAATAAAAAAGTGAGAAATTTAGAAAATATATCAAAAAATATCTGAAAATAATATCAAAAAAAAAAGAAAAAAAAAACTTTTATATCTATTAAAAGAAAAAAGAATTAATGAAAATTTAAATTAAATATTTTAAAAGATAACAGAGAAATGCAATGAGGTCGATAAAAGGACGAGAGAGGAAAATTGTTGTACTTGGCTGAGGACAAAATGATAAAGTGGATTGAAAATTGGCAATTGCTTCTTCAATATTATTTGAAAAAATTGCATGATGAAGTGGAATATAATTTTTTTTTCTTTTTTTTTTTTTTTTTTTTCCATTTTTAAAATGTAAGAATAGTTGTGGCAAAATTTCATCATTAATTTTTTTTTTTGATAATTGAAAATCTAAATGGCTTCTTCTTTTCTTCTTTTCTATCTCATCGAAAAGCACAAAAAAAAACATTACTCTCTAAGTATCATTAATTTCAAAAATTTCTCGCGTCCTTTTTACTTCATTGCTTCAACAATTTAAGCAAAAGCGGAACTGAAAAAAAAAAAGTTTTTGGAGAAAATGAAATGCTAAGTTTAACAAAATTCACATTTAACAAATAATGTTGACTATTCCACATCACATAAGTGAAATAAGAGAAGAAAAGAAAAAAAAAAAGCACATAGAATCGACATAAAGCAGTTCAGCTGTCAAATATGTCAAACTAAAAAATTACTGGAATTCAATTTTTTTCAAAAAATATTTCAAATATTTAAAAAATATTAAAAAATTTCTCAAATGTCAAAGTATGTCAAGTGAAGTGAATACATATGAGAATTGAAATTTAAAACGTTAGAAAATATTGATAGCTAAGAGGAATGAAAAATATTTTGGAAAATTTTGTTTCTATGATAAAACAATTTATTATCATTGGCATATGTCTACTTTGTTATCCTTTTTTTTTTCCTCCCCAACTCTCTCTCATAGCAAATTTTAGCACAAAGTTCAATTATCAAATACTCTTAAGCAACAATAAAAATAAAGAGCCAAATAATCAATCAAATTAAACAATGTAAAAGAAAAATTTTAAGATAAATGACACAAATTTAAACGTTTCTATTACAATATATAACTCAGCATTTTCCATCTTTCTTACTTTCTCTCCCTATACTTTCTCTCATCTTCTTTTCAGTTATAATTAAAAAAAAACCACAAAATAATTAAATCATTTTTATTTGAAACTAAAAAATAAAAAAAAATAGAAAATGTAAAACCACTTTTGAAATAAATTCCAATTATTTCATTGGATACCATTTGAGATTAAAAAAGCTATTTTTTAACTGCATTATTATTTTTGAAATAATTATTATAATTTATTTCTAATTTATGAATTTTAAAAAAAAAGTTACTTTTTTCAAAAAAAAATTTTTTCCCAATAATTCAATTTAATTTTCATATTGAAATATTAGCTTTGAAATATTCTAATCATATGGATGGATATATATTATATGAAAAGTTTCCAAATAGCAATTAAGTTTTAAAAAACAAAAAAAAAAAAACCAATTAAATGATCGTAAAAATGAACCAACCTGTTGGTTCTACAGATGAAATAACCGAACACGGTACCAATCCTCGTTGCTGTTCACCATTTTCCCAAGTAATCGAAACAAGCACCCATTCTGGAGCATCACCACAATATTCTACCACCTAAAATTTTGTTTTTTTTTAAATTACCTAATGTGTTCATATATTTATATGCACCATATGAAAATGAAAAGAAGTGGCAAACTATTAAAATAGAAAAAATGGTAAATTTTAAAAGTTTAAAAGGAGTTTTTCTGAAAAAAAAACATTTCTATTTATAACTTTCAATTTTCCCAACTTGTTAAAGTTTTTTTTTGAATTTTAAATAAACTTTTCGAAAAAAAAGTAAACTCTGACAAATAAATTGCAATATAATCTTATTTCTTCGTCAATTCATAAAGAAATAACCAAAAATAACTTAAAAAAAAAAAAAAAACAAATCTTTTAAAAAATAAAACATAAAAACATATATTAAAAAAAAAAAGAAATTTCGAACTCATTTAATAATCCGATAATTAAAATGCTTCAATGAGACAGAGAGAGTCATTAAATGAAATTAGCAATGAAAACATATTGGAAAATAAAACACCTGAAAAAACCGGTTAAAATAAATTAATACTATTATAATTAGCTTGTCTGTCTAACATTCAGAAAAAAATTGAAGTTTCTCATCAAAAATCCCAATATATTTTTGTGAAGGACAACTGATCCCGATATACGCATTTAAGCGTATATGTAAAACACACACACGTAATTTAACCTCGAGTTGCTGTCCTTTGGTGACCGAAAGTTGTCCCTTTTCAGTTGCCTTGAAATCATCAACAGCTATACAACCTTCATTATGACCCTAAAAATAAACATCATTTGTTGTTCCAAAGTAAATTTCTTTACCGAGAGTAGCTTAAAGTTTTTTAAAATCCCAAATACATCATTGTTACTATTATTACTGTTATCATAATCTAAATACTGTCATTATTTGCTGAGCAGTGATTTTGACAAAACAATAAAATATTATTTTATTTTCTTGTTTCATTCATACTCTTCTAAATTAGTGCTTTTTTTTTTCTAAAAATGAATCTTTAAAATATTCATTAAAAAAGTGAACAATTACATTACATTAACCATTACTATAATAGTTTCACTGTGCAATTGCTGAATTTAGAAATAATGTCTGGATCGGAAATTCCAAAAAGTATTTCAAGCATTAAGTTACTCGGAAATACTTAGGAAGTACAGTTTTGGATGAAATAAAAGAAATATAACAAAATAACTGATCACTTTTTGTAATTGCACAATGTTTAGTAGTAATGATAACTGCAACTAACTCTCTTATGGAATAAAAGATATTAGTAAAAAGGAATAGTTCAAAATAATATATCTCTTTATCTAAATTTATCCTAAAATTTCAAATGGATAATTTTTCTCACTGATTAAATGATAATTGCAGTATAAATTATCATTCTAATAAATAAATGCAATGAAGTATTTGATTAAAATTATGTTATTTTTTCGAAAAAGCCTACAAAATTAGACAAAAGATTTAGTTATTTTAAATTCAGTACTAGTTTCAATCAATCATGCTAAATTTATTTCATCACAATACCAATAATTTTTTCTTCATATCCTCTATCTTTCCCTCATTCAACCAACCTCCCTCACTCTTTCTCTCTTTCCATTTTTTCTTTTCATGATCATTTTTAACAGTTATTTTTACCAATGAAAACTTTTAATTAAATTTCCTAAAAAGCAAAAAGCTTATCCGAGATTTAATTTGCTTAAAAAAAATAGCAAATTATACTTCCTAAAATAATCAACAACGCTATCAAATGTTGCCAGGAAAAAAAATGGAAAATTAGAAATCCAGAAAAAAAGAAAAAGTAAGTAAATATATAAACAAACCGTTTGCTTTACAATTGACTGAAAACGTCGTTTAGCATCACGATATAATGATTGCGTACGTGAACGTATTGATTTCGAATAACGCAACATTTCATTTATATAAATGACTTAAGAGAAATAATGTAACAAAATTTTAGCTTAAAAAATTTAATTCCTTCTTTATTCAATTTTAAATTTAGTAAGCGAGAAAAAGAAGAGGAAAGAATAAAAGACTAAAAATTTGATTTCAATACAAATTTTTAATCGACAAATCTTCTTCAAAATATCCTGTCTGATAAATTTTTATTATTTTCATATTAATGATAATAAAAAAAACTTTCACATATAAATTACATATTATCATTAGTGAGTAAGAATTTATACCGTACAAAAATTAATCAATATTTCTGTTCAAATTAATCAAATAAATATGAATGCATAATCATTAAATAAATAATAATTTGAAATTAATAATATCAAAAGTAATTAATAATAACTTCTTGTAGAGGGATCATTTGATAATTTTTCCCTTTTTTTGATGAAATCATTTTTATGACAAAATTAAAAAAAAATTTAGTGAAAAAACTGCTTCAGTAAAATTATTTATAAAAATATGTAAAGTATTTCATAAATTTGAAAAGTAAAAAAAACAGCTTAGCAAGAGCCGATGCTAGTTATAAAAGTGTAAAATGTAATTCTTGTCTTTCATTTCTTTCGCTTTTTTCCTTCCCATTCTCATAGCAAGAAAATTGATGAAATTTTTATATAATATATGCAGATTTTTTTTTCTTCTCATACTTATTGCTTGCTTATCGAGAAATGCATGGATGAAATTAAATTTTAAATAAGAAAAAAAGAAACTATTTTATAAAAATATAAAAGAGGCATTAAATAGTCAAAAGCATATTCATTATATGCAATTAGCATTGCATTTTTTTTGTTAATCAGTGTGATATAAATAAAATTATTATTAAATAAAATTAAGCAAAAGATGATGAAAAAAAGAGAGAGAAAAGACAGAGAAATTAGGTTGAATAAAAAACGGTATATATGACATAAATTGTTGGTAATTATTCAATTAAGATTTCAAAAAAATTAAATATAATTACTGTGATAAACTACGAGAATAAAAATTATTAAGTTAATAAGTAATTAAAAATAGCAAACGTTTACTTTACAATATAAACGAAAATCAGAAAAAATAAATGATTGAGAAAGGAAAATGAAGAAATGATCGATAAGAATACCAAAGATTGTTTGTCAATCTATAATTTTTCAAAAATGATTGTCTCTTTTTAATCTATTAAACTTTATCACCAATATTTAACAAATATAAAATCAAAAATATTCCAGCATATATTTACACCTACATAATAAATATCGACTTATATGTGATGGAAAGCAGAGAGAGAGGAAGCGACAGAAAGAAGTAATGTTTGAATTTGAAATTATCCTTTTAACACTTCATCCTTAATGCATATAATATTTAACTTGAATAGAATAATAAATCTAAGATGATCCACTAAGACTGAGAAAATAACGAAAATCAACAAGATGGGAAAAAAGGAAAAAAAAGAAAGAACAGTAGTCAAAAATTTTTTTTAAAAAAAATTTCAATCCTTTAAAAATAAAAGAACAAAATTCCACTGGGAGAAAAAAAAAACTATTCGCCTTCTAAATTGAAATTTTGCACTATCATATATTAAATGGAAAAAACTGTTAAAACCGAGTAATTTTTATAATATTTGATATTGAAGCTAATTTTAAAATTATCACAATATTAGGAATGATTTCATATTTCATTTAATTAATCCAGTTAATTTAATAACTCAGCTAGTTATATTTCCATTTAATTCATTTAACTGAACAGCTATTTGCATAATCATTCATGCATTCACCTATTATTTATTATATCATACATGTATTTATTAGGCTATTTCCATAACTACATGCGTTTTATTTAGTAATTTTCGCTTTTGTTTTTTATTTTCCTTCATTTCCCATTCCTTAGCACTGCTCATTATTTAATAATTTGAAAATCTTAAAATATACTTAAATTATTAGGAAAATTTCAGACTTATTTCATTAAATATTTCATTCTGCTCTCACTCATCATTTTAAGCAAATTCCATTAATACAGTGTCATAACGGCAATTTTCAATATGCTTAATTTACCACTTAATTGGTAATTAGGAGTTTATGTAATCCAAAAAGTACAAATTCGCATTCGTGAAATTGGAAAATTAATTTAGAACAAAACTGCAGAACCGAATTAAAAATCAAAAAAATCCTCCTGCCATGCATGACTGGTTCTATGATTCTATGATCAAAGCCACCTAACAGTTTATCTCACTTAGCAAATTAAAATTCTGGATGATATCAGACTGAATTCAAATAAAATTTAAAATTTCTGAAATACAGGCCATTCTTGGATAGATGATGCAAAGCGATTTATGTAAAAGAATAAGGGAAGGAAAAAAGCTAAAAATAAATGATGCGAAAGAGAAACAAGTTCATTAATATATATGAAAAATTTAATTAAATTGAAAAAAACCGTTTTCTTTATTGTTTTCAAAAAAAAATCGTTTTCTTTTGCTTCCAAAAAATTCAGGCAGCTATTTTTATCACTTGAAATTATCAGTCTGAAATTCATCAGTAAAATTTGCTCAATGTTTGAAATACAAAAAATACTGATTGTAAAATAAATTGCATTTAAATTGATAATTAAAAAATCATTCAGTTTTACACTTCTCCACATTTAATCAAATCAATCGACAAAACTTATATCCCTTACTTTTAACGGAAATTTCCAAATGATGTGTATTCATCAGAGTATTCTGAAGATTATTTTTTTGCCCCTTTAAATTAAACAGCCCAAATGTTATTCAAGAATTCAAGATACAAAATATAAAAATGACTATATTATAAGTCCATCGTTGGCTGAATGAATTAGCTATCAAAATAAAAAGCTAAAAAATGGATATCCCAAAAAAATCTAATTATATACTTTAACGTCTTTTTAACAGTTCATAACTGAAAAAGACTCAATTAGGTAATTCAATTTCTCAAACTATTTTACAAGTTTCAAACAATTTTCAAAAATACGATTATTTCGTTAACTAAAAAAAACTTCCATTCCTACTACAATAAACTGCTTTTTTAAATGTATATACATATATATGCCTTTGGATATTTTCAATTACCATAAAGTTTCATACGACAACATGAAATTCTTCCAAAACTTTATTTAATTAACTTCGCTCATTAATTTTCCTTTTAAATTTGAGCATTTTAAAACTCCCAATTGATTTCGCTTGGTAAAAACTAACTAACTAAATTTCACATTTTATTTATTTATTTTTTTGAATCTCTAATAATGATAAGTTGAAATAGAATAGTAATTGTTTCAAATTTTAAGCGATATTTTTAATCTAAAAATTCGAAATTCATTTTGCATAACGTTAACACTTACTGATCCAAACATTTTTTTTCTAGCTTTAAATTCATTGCTTAACAGTTTAACTAGAAGGAAAAAAATACATACAATTAAAATTTTCACCAATTTATTAAAAACACTAATTGCATTTGAAAACTAAGCTAGAAATTGTTAATCGTATTTAGCTACAATATAAATATATTGAATCTGTTCAGTAATATTAAATAAACATTCTCATATTTGCGAAGCATTAAAAATTCATAAGCAGTAAATGAATAAAGTATTGCACAGGTTATCAATTTATATATTTTATATTAAAAAAATAAACAATTAAATTATTAAACTGCTATATTGCTCAAACATTATCGCTTAAACTTGATATCACTTATTCAATTAAATAACATCAACATAGATATCATTAAACCTTCTTAAACTATAACATTTAGCAATAACTTCACATAATAATAATATTGTCAATTTTGTTGCTACTGCAAAAGTTAGCAAACTAATTATCATTACTTTGGCAAACTTTTCAGTAACCCAATATGTTTTGACTAATTACTACTGCAACATAAAGAACTACTATTATATTATTAAAATAAACATCACTATTGAAATACCTCGCGATGTTGGTTTGCCTCATCCTTTTTTTCCTTTTTATTTAAAATATTTTTGCAAAAAAAAAAAAAAAAAAACTAGAATATTCAGAATATCCAGAAATCAAAATTTAATTATAACTGAATAACTGATTTATCATTGAAAAAAATTAAAAACTGAATAAACAACAGATATTTTAATAGTAATATCTTCGAAGATATTTCTATTAGTAAAAATTGCTTAATAAAAAATCTCCAAACCGTGACAATTTTGATATTATTAGAAGAAGAAGAAAATTAATTAGGAATAAAATAAAAGCACAGCTGACAACTAATATGTCTCCTTTTTCACATCTGCAACCATCCATCCTTCTCTAATGCACTTCATTTATTTTTATGCTTTCACAAGCATTTCATATAGTTGATAAAATCTAGTACATCCTAATTCATTTTTTTTTAAAATTTGAATTTACTCATGATTTATCATTGAATTCATTTTCTCCAGCAAATTACATATCTGAAAATGATTAGCAAAGCAATCTAATTTCAAACTTCTTAAAGCAAAGGAAAAAAAAAAACTTCCTTTCTCCATTCCTACTACTCTTGTCTTCTTTTTCTTTCCTTTATTTATAGCTTTTTCAACGAAAAAGTAATTTAGCTATTACTTGTCCAAATCACTTCCTGGTTCTCAATAAAACATTTACGCAGAAAGGGGTTAATCATTTATCAAATCCCGGGACAAACAATTAAGTAATTAAATTATGTTTTGTAAATCATTGTACCAGTTAACAAATTTTACTTATTACTATTCATAAGTTATTACTTGTTGTCTCCTTCTTTTGTAAAGTGGTAATAATATTATCAATAATAATCAATTTCAATCGATTTTTCATTCTTTTCTTTTTTTAAATTAGAACTGATACAAAATTATTATCTGATCAAATTTTCATTTCTTTTTTTTTAAAATACCAACTTCGTAAACCTACACAAATCATTATCTCCAAAAAAAAAAAAAAAAAAATGTTAGTCATTTTTTTTAATTAGAGAGGGAAAGAATGACTGGACGTATAAATTACTATATATAAATCAATCAAACATGAATTAAATTCCAATAAAGATGAAAATAAATATATACCGAGAGATAGCGGAATATGCTCTCGATGATATCATTATCCAAGCCAAATGACTCATTGAAAAAAGTACTATCAATTTCCCAAGTAGCATTTTAATAAATGGCGAATACTAGACTGCTCTGCACATTGTTCATCAACAAAAACGAAAACGTGTAAATATCATCACTTCATCAAATTTACTGGTAAATTTACTATTAAGTTCGAGAAAAAAATATATTTTAGGGAATAATTAAGGAAAAAATCCATCATCTTCTTGATAAATCGTTTTTTTTTTTGTTTTTTTTGTTTCCATATTAATATAGAATTTCGAATTGTAAACGATAAACTATAAAAAGATAAAATTATCTGCATGAAACTAATTTTTTTTTAATTGAAATTAAAAAACAATATATAATCGGTGTTTTTAAGCTTATTCCTAAATTTTAGGAAATCATCTCTTTCTTCAGAAAAAAAATGGAATCCAATTTTTTACAGCTAACACTCCTTGCAATATTTTTAAAAAAAGTTTAAATTTATAACAAAAAAAAGAAACTTATTAACAACCATATGTTGCAATAGAAAATATGAAATCGAAATATAAAATTAATTTTCGCCTTTTTCTTCCTCATTTTTTTCAAGAGAAAAAAAATCTAAAAAATACACTTCACTGTTTTTTTCTTGCCTTTTTTAATAATGCGGGAAAAAAAACTCCAAAATTGATTTTTAATTTCAGTATTCAATTTATTCATTCATTTATTTCGATTTTTCATGAATTTTTCTTTTTATAAACTATCCAAAAAAAAATATCACATTTTCGTCAAATATACTTTGTATGCTTTGTAATTATAAATAATGATTGTAGAAAATTCGATAAAATATTACAATATCTTATGTAGCTTAACCAATATGCAGTATACTGAAGCATCCAAATATTTATTTGTTTACTGTAATATTTCTTTCAATATATTTATGGAAAGAAATCAACAGTCACAAAAAAAAAAATAAAAATAAAAGAATAAAAAATAAAATCAAAATTTGCGTGCATTCTTAAAAACAAAATAAAATTTCTAAATTATAAAAAAAATAACTCATATATTACATAGCAAAAATTGATAAATTAAAAGCAAATCGTACTGGATCAATAAATAAACAAACCGATGGAATGTTATGGTCATGATTTGATGATCGTTTATGGCAAAAATGTTGCAACAATGATGAAAATAGTCGTAATGGTGATGGTAATTTTCGTATCTTGATATGCCTTAGTGAAGAACGTTGCTTATTAATAGGCAGTAAATTATTTTGCGAAAGTGACATCGAATCAGCTGAGAAAATTGCTGCTTAAAAAAGAACAGCAAAAAAAGCAACCACGTGTAATCAGTAATTAATTTGAATAACAAATCTTTCTATCAGTAAACAGTAATAAAATTGAAGAAAAATAGGCGCAGATTAAAGCAACAATATTTGTTTCAATTTTATTCCAAAACTGTATTTTCAATCTTTCCATAAATTCCGCGTTGTTATGCCTCTAATAATAATATTATTATTAATTAATAACGCTTCGATTAAGGCAGAAATTTTATTTCGCTAATGATAAACAACAACCACAATTTCAAAATAATAAAATTTTGTGCAAAATAATTGAAATTTTTTGATAAACAAAAAGACTTTAATTAGTTTGCTAATAGATGCCAGACAAATAATTGATATCCATTACTAAAAAAAAAACGAGCTTAAAAGAAATTTCACCAAAGACTTACTGTGCTCTATGTGGATACTTAATCTAATTTTTATGTGCCCAGTATGAGTCTAACCCTGTGAACCATGCTACTCTTCGTAAGCTTCGTTTCATCAAACTGGATTTTAGTCAAATGAGCTTTTCAGGAAATGCTGACATATTTGCTCAATATTATCTATCCTCTCTTCCCTTCTTAAATGCTACTACTCATCTTTTCCATCCAATCTTTTCAAATCCTTTTTTTCCCCAAAATAAATACTCCATTTTCGGGAAGAAAAACAACACATCACTATATTACTTTTAACTTCTTCAATAAATAACTTTCCTTCTTCAGTTTTTTCCCACTTTATCCCATCCATACATTTATATATCAAAGTATGAAATGCCTTCTAACTTCTAATATCGTACTTTTTTCCTACCATCAATCTTCATTAACACTTTTTTTCAAACATACACAAATTGTTGAGGCATTCAGTAAATTTGATATAACATAAATAATTTAAAAAGAAATAAATAATCGAATAAATTAAAATGTCAATAAATAAACCCATACTGCTATCGGTAATTTTATTATTGTTCATCAATTTTTATCTTCTATTTCTAAGCAATACAAAATGAATGAATTAAATAAATGAGTGTGATAAAGAGTTAGAAAATTAAAACAGAAATTATACCATTAATGAAATATCTACGGGTAAAAAAAAAAATTTGGTATATTTTTCCTTATTTCTAATCCTCTTCTTCTATATTTTCCCTTACTTATAATGTTCTATATTTTCCTCACTTAAAATCTTCTATATTTTGCCTTATTTATAATCTTTTTCTTCTATATTCTTCCTTATTTCTAGTCTTCTTCTATATTTTCCTTATTTAAAATCTATATCTTTCCTTATTTATGATCTTCTTCTTCTATATTTTTCTTATTTAAAATTTATATCTTTCCTTATTTATAATCTTCTTCTTCTATATTTTTCTTATTTAAAATTTATATCTTTCCTTATTTATAATCTTCTTCTTCTATATTTTCCTTATTTATAATCTTCTTATTTTCCTTATTTAAAATTTATATCTTTCCTTATTTACAATCTTCTTCTTCTATATTTTTCCTTATCTATTTCATCCACTTCATCCTTTCTTTTTCATTTACTTTCGTTTAACGTACATAATATTCTTGCAAAGAGTGTATGTTTTTTTTTCTTCCTTATTTACAAAGAATGCGGTTTTTTTTTTTCCTTCTTAAATTTCTTGTTTTTGTAATTTCACAGTGAGTAATTTTCAAGAAATAGGAAAATAAGAATGACTAAAGAAAAAAAAGGAACATTTCAGAAAGATGACTTGTTTGTTCAATCAAAATAAAGCTAAAATATATAAAGCAGTACTAAGAAACTAAGAAAAAAAGATAAACAAAATGAGTCCCTTCCTAGTCCAATTTTTAACTGGTTAAAGCATTTCCTCCTTTCGGATACTTTTACAGCTATCCATCCATTCATTTCACTCTTTCATTCATTTACTCAATCTTTCCTCCTTTTCTTCATCTTCTGCCTTTTTCTTTTTCTAAATAACCAATAAATGTTTCAATTTCTTCAACTTCTCATCCACTCTTAAATTCATCTTTCAATCCCGAAAATATGGCCAATCATACATCTAGATCTTGTATGATACACACACTCTTCCTTCCATTCTACATTTTCCACACACATAAACAGCTGCTTTAAGATAATCAAGTTACTATAAAATTACATCTTATAACATGTATATTTTCTTCATCTTACTTTTCCCATCTCTCTTACATCTTTCATTTATTCATCCTATCTTTTCCCATAGTAATAATCATTAAAATAAAGCATCATTTTTATGATTACAACACTAAACAATTAATCCCTCATAATACTTTTAAATCATAAAGTTATTACATAATCTCCTTATTGCACTCATTTACTTCTATTTGTAAGTCATAAATTTAATTACATATGTCTGTATTGTGCTCATTTATTATTTCTAACCTTTTTTTCTTAGCTTCAATTGTACGATCGAATGATTTGTGGGAAAACAAATCAAATAAATGTTACACTTCAATTTATACTTCACACCTTAAATTATCTCCCAATACAGCCATATCTATATAGCGAAATATTATGAACAGATAAAAATCAACAGGTACTTCTAAAATCTCAAATTCTCGAACATGACTTCATGACTCTTAATTATTTTTGCTATTCATTTCAATTGATTGCAAACCACAATCACTCATTCTGTTTCTCTTTTAGTCAAGCTAACTATGATTCTTGATTCGCTATATTAGTCTTCCAAAAAAATATAAAAATATTTCACTCTCTTTGGACACATTTGGATGCATTCTTTATATCATTCACAAAATTTTCAATAGTACACTCATTTTAATGTTCTTCTTCATTGATATTAAATGTAAGACAAAAAATTAAAAAAAAAAAAAAAAAAAAACTCTACATAATTAATAATGCATTAAACTCTGATAAGATACAAATATGTTCGTCTGTAATCAACAATAATCTTAAAACAAATATACAAAATGCATACCAGTATGTAGGAAGAAATTGTGTCAATCTGCAACTTTACGTTTTCGTTTTCACACCTAATATATTTACATAACTTTATCGATCACCTGCTACTCATGATTAATCTCTTTTATTAAATCACTGCTCAGCGAAAAAAAAAAATGTGAAAAAAAAAAAGGACGGAAACTATATATTAAAGAATCAGACCTCTAAATTGTGATTACTGCTTGATGAAGCGCAACTACGCAATGAATTTCTATCTTCGTTACTTGTCGGCAAACTATCACTATCTTTCGACGTTCGGTCTGATACCACTGTCGTGGTTGTGGTGCTTGAATTTCGAGCAGGAGCTTGCCTCATATCTGGAATACTTTTTTTTTTCGTAATTATAGATGAAAGCTTTTAATTTCAATTAATTCGAGGAAAAATCCAAATCATTTAAAGTTTTAGAAAACTCCTGAAGGATTGATTATGACATCAATACCGAAATTAGCAGTCATCAATCCCTGCATCAACTCCCGAATTTTCTTTACCCAATGCACTTTGCATTGCTCATTGGCTGCTTTTAGCTCTGTACGCATTTCTGTATTTGGCTCATTCCCTTGGCGCAATGCAAATTTGCTCGAATCACCTTCCACATGCTCACAAACATTGATCTCAGCCAACTGAAATCATAAATATAATTTCACATCCAGAATATACAATTCTGAGGATCAGATTTCATAAAATACATATTTTTTTTTATAAAATCAGTTATAATGAAATGTTATTCATTTGCCAAAATTTTTAAGTATCATATTACCAACAAATGATAAGTGACAGCATTAAGTAATTAAATGCAACAAATCCATCCAAGTTATGGCCCTATTGCAAAGAAAACTAAAATAAAGTGACACAAAATTTTAACAGCTTCTGAAAATAAAATTCTCAGCAAACCAGAGCCTTTTTTTTATTTAACTTCTTTGTTCCGTATCATCGATATGGAATTATCTAACCCGTTTTTTTGTCAAATATAAAAACTCTTGCCATTAAATGAGTTTTGTAGGTATACTTGATTGCTCGACTTGATAATTCCGTTTTCTTCGCGAATACAACGCACAGCTCGAACAGGAAGACTTGCCTTTCTCGGCCTTTTTTGAAATACACTTTCGGGTCCCAAACCAGAAATGATTCTTGCATCACAAAATCACCAAGAACACCAAGTTTCTGGAAATATTTTTTCTTGAAAATTAAGTGGAAATAACTTGCAGAAAAATCACGTGAACAATGTCTCAAAGAACAGAAACAATGCTGGTTTTCATAAATAAGACATCTTCTAAACTAATTTAATTCTAATATATATTTTTTTACTTCAACTGAACCTCATTAGTTGCAAGTTACTCGGACATGTATTACACATGTTAACAGTCGCCAAAAAATTTATCCAAGATGGTTTTTGCAGCAAAAAGGAAAAAAATTTACTTTATAATTTTCAAAATTGCCGAGATGCATAAGATCATTGGCTCGTCGAGGTACGCTAACAACTACATCATAAGCTTCCTGCAACATTTACAAACAAATATACATTTCATTCGAAATATTGGAAAAAACAACATATGATATTTGTTATAAATAGCCTATTAAAAGCTCATTAAGTCTTATTTAATGATCCAAATTATTGAACTAAAGCAAGTCCTCTCAGGAATGTCTGGGAATAATGACGTAGTATAGTTTATTCAATCCAACATTTAGTTACACCCAATTTACTAAGTATCATCCATCATTCAGAATAATATGATTAAATAAAAGGAATCGCTCATTTATCATTTCCGACACATCGACCAAACTATTACAGACTGTTTACTTTATAACATTCCAAAAGTATATTTTGGCCTGAATATCTCTGCTGTTTCAAAAACTAAGTAAACATGCCCTGATTTCATCAACATTATTCTTGCAATTTTTCAGCAATTGTTCGAGCATTAAACGATATCGCGTAATTCGTTGAACGGGTTTGATTACTAAGGATGACAAATCCTGGCTGTGTTCCAAACTATTTCTTTCACGAATTTCCTGGAAAAAAAATAAAATGAAAAATTTGGGAGGAAATTTTCGAATTTTTAAATTGAGAAACAAGGTCAAAAATCAATAATAGAAAAACAGTTATTTGAGATATGGAGTAAACTTGACTTTTCTATCTCATTATGACCTTAAATCCAATTTCAATCCTAAATATTAAGAAGAAAGATCTATTTTAACATGTTGAAATGCCGATATTTCATCATGAAATTTAGTAGCAAATAGCAAATGCATTCGAATTATTTAAATAAAATATATCTACAGTTAGGAGTCATTTTATTGAAATCGTTGTAGCTATAATTATCTTTTTTTCATTAATTAGTCGTTCGCACTCAACCGTTCCACTCAAATACTGGTGAATCTTAGAGTTTCATTTTTTTTAATATTATTGACAGATTAAGCAAAAGAAATGAAAAAATTAACATTTGGTATTAAAGTCACACTCACCGAAAAGAACTGCATAGCTTCCGGTAATGCAATAACATAATTATTTTGTTCTTTGTTAACACAATATTCCGTATATAAAGTATTTAGTGTTTCAACGGAAAATATGAAACAATAGCCTACATCTTCCGGATCATTTTCGTGTTTAATCAATTCTGGCAGAAAGATTCTAAAAATATCAATCTAGAAAAATCTGATTGCAATATTCCCGAAAAATATGCCGATCAAACTTAAATTTATAGATTCGTCCAAGTTTGCTCTGCTTTAATAATTAACTATAGAAAACCATCTGATGGAAAATAATATAAACACGATGGGATGAAGCATTATTTCCCAATTTACTGCCGAGAACTATAAGTTCAATAAATAACATTTCTTCAATCAACAAAAAAAATATGATTTTTATTAAAATTAAAAACAAAGTCCTTTTAAATTGGAAGAAACAGATATTTTTTTTCCCTTAAACGCTGAAAATACCAACTTACTCATTATGAAATTTATAAAGTTGTTCAATGTTGCTGAAGATTTCCTTCTCTTTATCTCGAATTGCTAATGGTAACCTATCGTTCGCTGCACGATACTCGCTTAGATAATATTTAATACATTTATGCAAATCTTCGATATAATCTTTCTCAGATTTGATTAACTCCATCATTGGTTCTCTAAAATAATAAATGAAAAATATTAAGGATTGATAATTCAGATAGTTATTAAGATGCGCAAAATTTCAAAACCTAATTAACATAAAACACCAAAACAAAATTTGACATGAAAAAATACATAAATGCTAATTATATACATATATATATAGCTATTCTTTAATGAAACAAAACTTTCAACAACCTACCTCATCTTACGTTTTTCTTCATTAGCTACTCGTTCCACTTCAATTTTTGCTTCAATATTCGAGTCACTTTTTCTATCCAAAGAAAATTCATCTTTCTGTAAGAAAATTTCACTGATGTCGTTTTTTCTTTTTTTTTTTTTATTTTGGATTTGTTCTACTTTTCAATCATAGAAAATATTGAAAATCTATGTAAGTATAATTAAGTGAATACATATATATTTCGAATAACGAACCGCTTTATTTGCATCCAGTTTTCGCCCAAGTGCTCCAGAAAGTAAATTTTCATAGTCAGCAAGGCGCACGGAGAAATGTTCATAGCTTGACCGTACATCAAACATTTTTCGTTCGATAGCGTTACAGTGATGATCTAGTGTAGATAGGAATTTTTCAGCTAATTCAAGCATTACTCGAACTTTCAACCTTTTTTGCTGAAAAAAAAATAAGAAAATGTAAACTGAAAAGTTATTTAGTCCCATTGGTCAATTACTAATTAAGAATTCATTGCCAGATCAACCGATATCATTTCAGCAATTATCGTTATAGAAATCTACTTTTATTTCTTCTAGCTTTATTACTGTTATTTATGAATCAGCAAATCGACCAATATGTAACACAAATATAAAAACAGGGAAATGAGGACATGAATAATTACTTGTAAACAAGCCCATACTTTTGTTTCGTTTAAATAGAAAATAGAAACCTTTGCTTCAGCTTTGAAAGTCATATATTCGTCCATGTATGCTTCTAGACTTTCTCGATTCGCCAAGTTTAATCGTGTTTCCAAACATTGCTTTAAAAAGGCTTCGCCTTCAACAGCTATCCACTCAGCGTTCTGCAAAAAATTAACCTCTATTACAATTTGGTTTTTATTTTCAATTTTTTTCAGAAAATTTAGTTTATATTTTAAATTCATCAAATCTAAAATTTGAGAATGAGAACCACCAAGAACCACAGTGTCTGAAAATATCAAAAAAATAACCTCAGTTGCCGTGGCTTCAAGGAGACATGCTTCATGACAACGATCAAGCTGTTGTTTTTTCCGCATCCATAAATCCAGAATTTTCATTTGTCGATTGCGCAAATTTTCCTTGAGAGCTAGAAGACGTGTTTCATGCAATTTTATATGCTCTGCTGATGCTTCGCAACGTCGAATATATTTCAAGAACATCTCTGATGTTTTCTGTCCGTACGAACAACCCTGTAATTTCAATAGTTTCCTTTATCATTTTTTTGTCTGATTATTATAAAACGTTATGAACATCAGAAGAAAAAGTTGTTATCGTCAATTGCATAACATAACTTACAATATCAGATTATATCAAGCGAATTAAAACAAAATATGAACAAACCTTTAAAAATCTCTCCTTATATTCCATATGTTTTGATAATAAACTTGAAATATAATGCGCTCGATCTTTAGCATTTTCGCCATTTCTAATTTGACACCAATCTTTCGAATTCATACTGTATTCTTTCTCAAGCTGATCCAAAATTGGCATAACCTACAAAGATTTCAATTTACTTGTAGTATTCTCCTCTATGCATAATTCCAATAAATGCCTAAGAAAAGTATGATTACAATATTTCAGAGTTTCATCTTTATGATCTTTTCGTTATTTAACAAAAAATACATGAAACTGAGGCAAAAATATTTTCGGCTCAAGCAAAATTCAATAATCTGCCAAACTAGAACACTCATTCACTAAATTTTTTTTACAAAAACTGAAGTCTTATATATTAATAGGTTATGGAAAATGAATTAATCTTCAATGAAATTTTTATGACCTATTTAAGTTCCAATGTGATTCTAGTGCTTTTACTGAAAGATAGTCATCAAATCAGTAAGGCGATATTCAATTGTATTTTCGACGATTCAAATGCATCATATCATCATTCCGATCCAATTATTTTTTAAAACAATGGCCTCTTTCTTCTTGCATAAACCTTTTGCTTGTGTATAATATGACACGGAAAGAAGTTTATGTATTTTCTCCAAATGAATTCACCTTTTCTTATAATTTGTTTCAAATACATCTATTAATACCGGCAAAAAACCGCCCGCTCTCATATATGAATTAGAAGATATCTTAAAAAGGTATCATAAAGTAAAAGATCAAGAAAAAACTTACTCCTTGATGTAATGTTTTGTAACACACAACGCCGGCCTTGATTAATTTATTCCTTTCTTCTGTAATACCAACTAGTCGTCTCCAACGATTTAATACTTCTTCATTCAAATCATCTACTGCACGGATATCAACACCACCACCGTTAATTAGCTGGTCAGTTTTATTCAAAAATGCACTTGTTGTGCGACTGATATTCTAAAATTCACATGTTTGATATTTTAAAAGAAGTTTGAATAAAAATTTTAAGAGAAACCCCTGCAAGGGATCCATTTTTCTTAAAAGTCCATGCCTTTAAATACTTGCTTTTTTTTTTTCGATTTCAAAACTTATATCAAATGCTGCATTAACAAGCAAATATGATCAATATCAAAAAATTTTAATTTTAAATTGAAAAAAAGAAATGATTATGATTATATTTAAAGTTTTTGCTAATGATAAAGAATTATGTGAATAAAGTGAATATCGCGCAATAATTTCAAAATTTTGAAACATAAATTTAAAGCAATTAAGCTTGAAATTACGAAATCAACCATCATAGCTAGTAAAATGAACGATAAGAACACAAAGCAAAAATTTCACTTTCAAACTTCTATTAAGAGTGCCAAATTGCTCATCAAATAGCTAATAACAATAAAATAATGTAGAATGGCTATCAAATATAATGTAAGAAAAAATCTAAGCAAAATATAAATTTAATCCAGAAAAAGTCTCATTAAACAGGTTAGTTCAGCTATTTATATGTCAGGAAAGTGTATCAGCAAATTTTTATGGAAATATCAAAAAAACATATAGAAATAAAAGACAAAAAGAAAGTTTCTTTAGACTAAAGAAATCGATTTTATTAGTTCCATCAAATAAAACATACTTCGACGGCATGTTGAAATTGTTTGTGAGCAGATTGAGCAGCTAATGCTTCTTCCAGTGAAGTTGGAATCGTATTCATATGAAGTAATTTTGTTTCTTCGTATTGCATTTTTTGTATTGCAACTGCTGCCATTGCACGTGCGCGATTAAATTGCATGCATTGCTCAATGCGATGATGTGTTTCCTGTGCTACCTGAGATAAATCAAAAATAAAGCAAAATCGATGGAAACTTTTTCAAAATTTCCTCTTCTATTCATTTCGTCTCTATTAGATATATTATAAAATCAAAATAACTATGTACTTAGGATAATAATCAAAATAACTATATACTTAGGATAATAATTAAAGTAACCATATATTTAGGATAATAATTAAAATAACAATATACTTTGGATAATAATCAAAGTAACTATATACTTAGAATAGTAATTAAAATAATTATGTACTTGGGATAATAATCAAAGTAGCTATATACATAGAATAATAGGGACCATTAGCATAATAGTGAAACAGATGATTTAAATCATTTACTGTATATATTTGAATAAAATTTCAATTTCATCAATTTAAATATTAACTCCAAATCATCCATTAAATTTAGCGAAAATTAAATAGTTACAATACTTCATAAGTTATACCTAATGAATTTCATGAAAAATGCCATATGAAGAAAATAATTCAATTTACCATTATTTTTTCTTCATAGTGATAATAAGATATTTGATTAAACAACTAACTTGCATTGCTTCATGCTGACAATCGGTAAGTTGTTGTAAACTAGTAATAATTACATCGGTAGCTAGAATACCTTCAGTATTGACAAGTGTAGATTCGTTATCTCGAAGCGCCTTTAAATAAAATTTGTCAAAACAAATTGATGCTTTCAACGGCAGTTTGTCTTTAAGAATTTCGATTAATATTTCTAAGCAATATTAACCAACCAATTCTATGTAACTACCATCCTTAGGCTATTGAAGCATGAAACATTAACCATAAATAATCTCAAAACCCCTAATTCCAAGATTGTCTTTCCCTCAATTCTGTACCCTTCTTTTGAAAAAAAAGAACTGAGATTTCTAACATTCCAAAAAAAAAAAAAAACATGACAAATATTTATTTTCCATGAGATTTTTTTTCTATGATATAAAAGTACAATGACGAGACGAAGTTAACAATTAAAGCTAAATCGCCTAAAAGATTAAAAAAGGATTATTCATTGTTTGGTTATTCACATCAAACATGTAACAAATAATCAAAATCGAATATTAAAAGCGAATGACCCCTAAATTGATTGTCAATTGATTGTTCCTTCTTATTATGCAATATTATTTCATGCCAAAAATAAACAACTTAAGAAGAAAGCATATGCAAATGAAAAAGTTTAGATAGAATAATTAAGTTTTTCATCAGAAGATATGTCAGCAAAATATGCTATCAGAATTGCTTGTGAATGAAAATGAATAGAATATAACCGCCATGGATCGACAACGTATATACACTAGGGATTCTTACTAGTTATGGATAATATTAATTTGACGGCATACACTCAAATAATGGGTGTATCGAAAAACACAAAAGGACAGTCATGTATTGTATCGAAAAACATAAAAGGTGTAAGCAACATCAGCTTTAATTCTGATTAAACTTTAAGAAAAAGCAATGTCAAAAGGTAACGAATTAGCGCCGCCAGAGAGTATAGGAAATAGTATTATGTATTGTACTTGAAAATCAGGAGCTATAAGTGTAAGATAAATGAATGAAATCAAATTCAACATTGATTGATAATGCCATAGTTTTAGCTGGAAAACATTTTATTATTGCAAAAAATTACCTGCAGCAGCTCAGCGGCGTTATTTTTTACACCAGCGACAGCATTTTTAACTTGGGTAGTGTTATCATCTTGATATGGTAAAATATGTTCTGCACGCTCAGCGAAATTATTCGACTTCACCAAAGCCACCATATCCTCTCGCCAGTTCTGCAAATACTAAAATTAAGAAATAATTCCAAAATGATTGCATGGCTTGATCAATTTCTTGTATAAAAACTTGGTAGTTTATGACTTCCATTTCAATCTGAGATAGTCTCTAGGCTTGGGTGAAAGTTCAAGAAATTCAGCCACTTTTACATAAAATACGTTAAAATTATATTTTTTAAAGAGTTTAAATTAAGATGACGGGAAAATCGCAGGGAACTGATAATGGCAAAAAATAGAGGGTATAGCAATTGAAAGTTACTTCAGATTACGAAACCTCAATTATCACATAAATTCATTTATACCTTAAGCTGTTGAATAATCTGTTTGCAATCCTTAATAAAAGCTGCAAATTTTACACCAAGCTGAAGAGATCTTCTCTGATGTGGCCAACGATCAGCTAGTTTTGCATGCCGTTGCTCTATAAATTCGAAACTTTGAATACAAATGAATTTATACTTCAATTTAACAGTCGATGTAAAATAGAATTACCGACAACTTATCAATGAATCACAAACAAACCACTTACCAATATCATTGATTAAACGTTCAATGACAGCAACCGTTTCACGATTATCGATGTTCATAATCGCAGCTTGCTGCTCCAGTGCCCTAATCAGCTGATTCCCTTCACCCATTGTAGTCGCGTATGCCTAAATCGTAATGAAATTAAAGAGTGGAGAAAAATTGAATATTTCGAGAATAGGCGAAGTTTTCCCTTTAATATAATTGAATCTCAAAAGATTAATTTAAGACTAATCCATTCTACATATTCTTGAAAATAAATGACAGTTCAAACATGCAACAAAGTTTAGTAATGCAAAGCGAACAAACTTATTGAAGTATTTAATACAAAGAGACTGGGAAATGTAATGTTTTTAAAAAATGAGATCAATAAATATTAAAGTCTTGAGACAAATAAGTGGGATATGGTTATCTCACTTTTAGGCCGAGAATTCTAAAATTTTAATTTTTATCAAAGAAGCAAGAATTTGATTTATTAAGGATGAATAGAAAACTCAACCTGTGCCGTAGCATCACTTTCAATCATCCATTCTTCTTTACGACGTTCGCCTTCCTGAATATTTGTCGAAACAAAATCATACTGGCTACTTTTCACCTCCATTCGACCATACCATTCCATAATTTCACTGTAATGCGTATGGAACAGAACCGATTTATTCAGTAAATCTCGTCGCGCTTCAACCTAGAAGTAACTTTGCTTCATTTGTAATATCATAAGCATAAATCTTTAATGACAATATTCCTGAGTATCTTGAATGTAAAATAGAAAAAAAAAAAAACTAACTCTAACGGAAAAAGCTTCAATTCGCTTCCTCAACTCCTCCACTACAACACTCATTTGCTGTACATCGCACTCACCTGAAATCACGCTTTTATTTTTAAACAGTTATTAAACTTAGCTTATGCAAACTGTTCATGAAGGAAATTGTCCAAAAATATTAAAACTGTGCTATCATATGTTTCTGTGACAACAATACAAGTTAAAAGTACGGTGAAACGTAAATTCTAAAAATAGCGTGAACAATTATCCTGGTATCAATAAATAAATAAAATAATTTAAACCGCGACAATAACCAGTGTGTAAGGTTTTGATTTAAGACCGCGTCCGAAATATGAGATTCATTTTCAGTATTATGAAAAGAAAAGCTACACGCAAAAAAAAGGGAACAAAATTACACTGGAAATAAAAACTTACCAGATTCAATGATAGTATTAGATGCGGTGAATAGCTTTTCAGCATTGGAGTAAGTATTAGAGGCTACTGACCGGAAATGACTATGATTTCTTTGTAAAACTTTTGCTTGCGATAAATTATTACCAATAGCAGTGTTTTTATTCAAGTATGCATCACCGTGTTCTTCTAACCACTGAAGAACCTGAAATAACAAAAAAAAAGTTTTAGTTCACATATGTTACAGCTCTATCCGTGTACTGCTTATATATTTAGTATGAGGCTTCATTATTGCTAAGATTATTTCTAGAAATAACAAATATTTTTCTATGCTTATATATGTAAGAAAAAATAAGAGGAGGATTCAGGAATAGTTAAATTTTTCGAAATATCATGGTCAAATAGCTTAGTATGGAAGGCATTAATGAAATGAAAAGACTGTATACTTCACATAAACAAATTGTTTTTCAACTCTTTCTTCACGAAGAAACACTCACTTCACTTTTCGAGAAAACTTCTAAGTCAACCGTGCGTTTGTTATTTAGACTGATGGTTGAGACACTCGATTATAGACATAAAGTAGAGATTATAACTGCCTTCGAAAATATTTACAAAAAAAAAAAAAAAAAAGAAACCAACTCTATGAGTGTCTGTTTCAAAAGCAATCAGAGCAAGTCTCGAGTGTAGACGTAATTTCTTGGCTTGCCATTGAGAATGTAATTCTTTATGTGCCCGAGTTATTTGTTGAATCAAATCAACAACATGCTTATAAGCATTATTTTGGCCAACTGCATCACCTGCCAATGTTTTCAGGATTTGTGTTAAAGAGCGGCCATCGCCAATAGCCTGTAATAGTTACTTATCTAAGATTAATTAGAAGGATCATTTAAAAAATTCAAATACAATATCTTAGTACTTCTAGAATTTGTTAAACTAACTGTTTATATCTATTCATTGGATTTTGAATTAGTGTAAAGCTAATAAAGCAATATTTAGATTTTGCAACGAATTTACATTAATTTGACTTCGTGAGGATCCCATTACTTTTTAGTGACTGTTTCGGTTCTAAATATATTTATTGCATAAGAAAATAAAATTAAATATTGTTTAAAAACGTCACGAATTTTTCAATAAAATGTCAGAGAAATGCCACTTCACGGATAGCTATTTAATAATTTCTCTTTAAAATCAAAAATGTCATCAATTTCGCTTACTTCAGCATATGTTTGCAAGAACATTTCTCCAAAACGCTCATGTTCGGCAATTGCCACCTCCAGTTCATCACCAGAATATTGACCCATTCGTCTACCATTATCCAATGTAATATTATGTAACCATGATGGCATCTTTGACAAATACTGCAATATGATGAACCAATAGTTAAAACAAATAATTAAAAAAAGAAATAATTTTTCCATACAGCAAAAATTACTCATCAATTAAGCTGAAGATTTTTTAGAATCATAAATCTAAAGCATATAAAAAAGTTAGTTACAGGAAGTCTTTCTCAATGTCATTCCATAAGATAAACATATTTTATCAGAACAAAAAATGGCTGAAGCATACAATGTGACTTTTACGATGAAAGGAAAGAGCCAAATCAAGAAGGCGAGAACGCTGTTCATTGATTTGTTTGAATCGTCGCCATTCTTCATCCAAATGCACTGCTACATTTTCGATTTGTACTTTTCCATAGTTACCAATTTCGCGAAGACGCTTTGCAACTGTCGTTACGTGTGATATATTAACCTCCGTATTCTGCACAATTCATTAATTATTCCATATCAGCGAAATTATTTTATCTACTAGTTTAGAACAAGGGCAAAAGTTTCAAAAAATTAAAAAAAGTCTAGACAAGAAGGAAATAAAACTAATTGCAAGATTTCCATTACTTCAAATTTCGCTTAAAAAATCAAAATCGTTTTTAGAAAAAATCTTACATTGGCTGCTGCAATGAAATCAAGATGCTCTGAAAGCAACACTGATGTTGACTGCTCAGAATCACCGATTTCAAGGAGTCGTTGCATTGATAAGGCATAATGACTGCGAATCCAATCAAACATCTATATGAATGAATTACTTTCTCATAGATGTGAGCAAGCAGGCATTTTGCAAAACAAACATATTCTGAGAATTAAAGAGGAATTCGAAAAGATGACAGATTTTTCCCAAAACAGTGATTAGAAAAATGCTCACTTTATCTGCATCTTGTTCAAAAAGTTTGAGTTGATAGCAGTGATCCAGCTTCTGCCGGCGTGTTTCCCACTGTACAAAAATTTCATCTCTGAAAAATTCAGCAATAAAAATGCAAGATAATAAAAATGAAAATTGAAAAAACAAACCCAAAAAAAAGCTTCAATCAAATTAATTTCAAATGATTTACAAAATTAAACAAACTTTGAGGTACGAAGCGAATTAACGAGTGATGAAAGATGGGGGAGGGCAGCGGCAAGATCTGGATTAGCTCCTGGATGTCCACTTGATGAACTATAACTATCATCGGCTGTTCCGTCATTAAAACCTAATATTCGCTGTTGTACCTGAAAAATAAGCAGAAGAAAATCAGTTGAAAATGAAACCACAAAATTCCTCTGTAACATGAAACTATTTGTAGCAAATTGAATTTTCGTGCACTTACTCGTTCAACATCTTGCTGAATCCGTTCAATTGGTGCACCTAAGATTTTTTTCTTCAGCACAACATGTGCTGCTGTTGCCCGTTCTGCTGTAGCAACATCAATTGGCATTTCACCATTTTTCATTTCTTCACGAAAATTTTCGAAATTATGCATAACATCAATCGTTTGCCATATTAACCTTTCCAATTCCTGCATGTTTTAATTAAATACTTTTTTTTCTAAACAACCACACAAATAAATTAGCGTTTTCAAAAAAAAAACAGTGCTAAAAATTAATTGGGTAAATTTTTATGATAATGAAATGACCAGGACTGGAAATATAATAATAATAGAAAACTGCTTACCAATCTTGTTTCAAGCCATTCATCGTGATCATAGAATAGTGAACCACCTAAATCACGCGTTAATTGCGATGAATCGATATATCGTGTAAGGCCTTCGACCGAAATCATTTGAATATCAAACTTATATTTTCCGCTTGACACCGATGTTTTATGCTTCTCCCAAAACTTGTCCGGTTTAATTATCAAAACAGCATGCACTTCCGCAGGGAAGTGTTCCTATAATTAGTAATTAAATTTAATCACCAAAACCATCTGATCTTCCATCGATCCATCTCGGTAACGGTAACAAAAAGTTTTCAACATAAGTAAAGCATAACTATAATTTTGAAAACGGAAAAATTACTGATAATTCTAATCTTGAAGAACAAACAAAACATTCCTAACTTTAAATTTTTGGAATTTCTTTGAAATTCTCCTTTTTCAAAGTAAAAACAAGCAGTGTTTCCTTCAAAAGAAAATTAATATCAGTGTCCACTTAAAATACAGTATATTTACCTGTATACATTTGAGAATAGGTTTAACATTATTCCATGTAGTGCCTTTCCGCATATCGATAATGATCGTAAATCCACGATCTTTGTAATCATCTCTGAAAATTTCAAATAATTATTCGAGATATCTAAATCAGTAATTGCTTCACAATTTTATTACCTTACTTGTTTAAATAATTCCATTCACCTTAATTGTTTAAATAAATTCATTCTTAATGAACCATGCACTAGTTTATATTTGCTTTATCGCTAACAGAAAATTGGTATCTTATATGCACAGAACTGTGCTACATGAATTTTTTAACAATCAGAATCTTAATTACAACTCGCGTAAATTATATTGACTATGCAAATTCGAAAAATTTAATCATTAAAAGGAATTTCAGCTTTTCAAATCAACTTGTTTTTATTGTCTTTCAAAATTTTTCAAATTTCATTTTCCAAAAATATTTTTGCAGAAACTAACGCCGTAACAGCATGGAGATAAATAAGAATATTCCGGATGTAATCGGAATTTATCGGCGAAATATTTTCTCGAGCCGGAAAGATAATTACAGCTCGACCATTCCTATCTCTTGTGCCAGGTAATAGGGCTACACGATCACGTAACACGTGAAGAATATCCTCAGCCTTCGGGCAACCATCTCGCATCTCTACTATTTGACGATGTAATGCTTCCGTCACCACGGACCTCCAATGTCCCAGACTAGATTAGATCTTTGCGACAATAATCGCCTGTATTTCTGTAATAGGATACGATTTCACATAATTTTTTCAAATCAAATGCTAATTTTCTCAAATCAAATGCTCGTATTTTCCGTTCCTTTCATAAAATAACAAAGTAATTATTTATAATAAATAATAATTAGCCATAATTAATAATAAATATTATCATAATCACAATAACAATAACCCCCGAAATAAGATCTAATTGCAAGCAATAACTATAACAATGATCGTAATTATTAAAGAACATATAATTACTGACAAATATTATCGATTATAACGGTGCTTTTTTCTATTGAACTTGTAGAATAGGATGAAGACAATAGAGATATAATTATACTTTATAATAGTTGCAATCAATCATGATAATGAGATTGCATGTAACGAAATTTAATGGAAATAATGGTAATTATTATTACAATCAATAATAATAATAATAATAATAATAATAATAATAATAATAATAATAGTAATAAAATAACACTAGAAATGATGTTTGAAAGATTTTACATTCTACTAAATTTAAAACTGAATTTGAACCAAATAAATTTAATTGAGAGAAATTTAAAAATCTTGCGAATTACAACGATCTTAACGTTTTATAAAATCACAGTGAATGATTAAAATTATGAATGAAACTTTTGAGATTATTATGATAAGAATTCACTTCAATAAAATCAACAATAATTATCAGTCATTATGATTTAAAACAAATATAATCAAGATAATTGTAATCAATATGTTGGATCATAGAATTGAAGCCATTTGTAAATGATAATGGAGAAAAGTGAATGTTAGCAAATCATTATAATTATCATGATTACAATGGATAATCATCAATTATCAGTAATAATAAAGTAATATAATAGAAAAGAGTGATTGGTGATATAATCAGTAACTGATAACTGATAAAAATAAGCATTTCAGATAATTAATATCAAGTATATAGTACAACTATTGTTGGCTTTGGACATTAATAAAGTTATGGCTCAAATCTCATTACCAGTAGAACATCTATCACTATCATTAATCTGTAATAGCATCACGAATCAATGTAATAAATACCTATGGATAACAGTATAAACAGTAACATCTCACATCCCCTATTCCCGAGATTTCCCAGTTATCCACTCCTCCTCTAACTGCACACCCGGATGTTCAGGACCGCAAAACATTCAGCTTCAAACTACTGCAGCTTTATATCCATTAAACGGATTATATTCTCATCATTTGGCAAGTGTCTTTAGCTCTTGCTATCACTCTCCATCTCCCTCTCTCCTTGTTCAATAGCTTAGATGTATACGGTAGATAACGATTCCGCGATATCACGGGTTTGATCAGCACACTAAACTGATCAAACCAAAAGTAGTTTAGTAGCAACAGGATAGATAGTGTGGAATGAATTAATTTTAATATACGCTCCAAGATTTCTCAGTATTTATCAGTGAAAGTTATCGGAATATATTTTTGGAATGTATTTTTTTTTTCCAAAAATTTTCCTTCTTATTAAAATTTCAATCATTTATTTCAGTTTATACAAAAGAAAATGAAATAAGGAAACAAAACAGGAAGGAATTTATTTTGACATTAGGAAATTACAACATTAATTAGTGTAATATTAATTAATTAGTTTGTTTATCTTTGACATTGATTTGAGTTTGTTAATTTACAATATCGATTAGTTTGTCTATTTGCGATCATTGATGAACAAACTTTGTTTATTTGCTTGTTTACTTTATTTGGCATTTACTCATTAATTTATATGAGTAAATGAAGTAAATTTAAAGTTTGAGAAGTCAAATTTTTGAATCAAACAAATAAATGCATATTTTTTCAATGAAAAAACATTAAATTATCCATGTAAAATTTAATATTTGTATTTGAATGAATGAATTGAATGACATTTTATGTGTTATAATTTATAAATAATTTTAAACTAATTATATTATGAAAACAAAAAATTTAACCTTATGACCTTTAACCTCTGTCCTTTTCTTTCGCTTATCAGGAAATCAAAAAATGCAAGCATTCCATTTAATCATTCAGCACATTTCTCGGAAGAAACCAAAGAATGGGAAAATCAGATCCATCGATCTGTATCTCTCTCTCTCTCTCTTATTCCCTCTACCTCTTTTTTACATTTGCTCTCTCTCTCTCTTTCTCTTTGTGTCTTTTCCATCTTTTCCTTACGGAAAACTTTGCTCCGATTTTGGTACGCTTTATCTCAATCATCTAACTTTTACATTTTTTCTTGCCGTCTATCTCTTTCCTTGTTTATTTACATCAAAGTTAGAGAGTCAGAGAGGATGGAAGAGTGGAATTGTGATGCTATTGAACAGGTATGTTTCCGTACACTTTTTCAACAAGGACCTATCTTGAATAGATGGAAACAATTTGTTGGAATGCTAAATTCAATTTTTTTTAAAATTTTATTTCAAATTTCAAATTTTATTTTATCAAATTTCATTTCAAATTTCTTTCATTTTTTTTTAGATTTTAATTTTTTCATTGATAAAATAAAAATTTTTGCAAAAGAAATGAAATTTTACAGTTAGCATTAGTTTTTTGTGTTTTTCTTCAAAATAACTCTTTATTATATCCCTCATACATCTCTCTATACGATCACGTTATACGGTTTATACGTGTGTTTACGTTTTTAAATATATTCATAAATCAGAATTTTTTTTTTTTTTTGATTTTTCATTCTAAAAACAATACTTTGTAAAAATTTTCTTCTTTTCCTATTCATACTTCTTGTTTCAATGATCCATCGATTGACGTAGTATTAATGATTGTTGGAAATGTCCGAAACAAACACAATTTCTAATCGCTGTTCGATTTTGAGTAACCAGGAAAGTTTTTTGTTTCATATTTATGTGTTAGAAACAAAATTAAGATAAATGGTTTATTTTTGTCACAAATTGTCAAAAGCTTTTAGTGAGTGATTGATTTGTCACATTATTAACTTTCATTTTTGAAAAGAATTCCTAACAAAAGCTAAGATTCGTATCGGAAAATTCCGAATTTTGAAAAGCTAAGATTCTTATCGAAAAATTCCGAATTTGAAAAGCTAAGATTCTTATCGAAAAATTCCGAATTTGAAAAGCTAAGATTCTTATCGGAAAATTCCGAATTTGAAAAGCTAAGATCATATCGAAAAATTCCGAATTTGAAAAGCTAAGATTCTTATCAGAAATTCCGGACTTTATATATCAATAGAATTATCATTATCAGTAAACTGAGAGAGGCGAAAAGGATTCGTTCTTTGCAATGATTGGTCAGTAAGGATCCAATTTAGCAAATTAAGTTAAACTTAGTAGAATCATTACTCTCTGGTAAGTGTTGATTGAAAAATCTTTACAATCTAAAGTTTTCATCTATTGATATATGATATGGTGATTTGGTTTAATATCATACTTTTTCCAGTCTTTATTAACTTTCTTTGCCTCATCGTCGTATCTCATATTTTTTTTTACATTTGACAATTAGTCTTGCTGACTGGGAATAATCAACAGAGGCATATTTTTTGATGTTTACGCTATTCACTTACCTGAAATAATATAATGTTCGATTCTCGGTTCGCACCTGAAATAAGTAATAATTATATGAAAGGCATTATAGGTAGCATAATTATGTACAAATGAATGTGAATTAATGTATTTATGTATCAATATTAGTTTCTCTCTTTCATCTTTCATGAGAAAAAAAATTCGATCAATTTTTACAACCTACAAGTAACTGCCTTTTTTTCCAATGAATTACTGCTTTAGTTTTCATTGATTCAAAAGTTTTCCACAGTTAACACACATCATATAACACATACATGCATTTATATTTAAACATGAAGATATATATATACATATATATATATACTTGAATCAATATTTATTAAATGTGTAGTGTATGCTTAAACGATGGATATGATGCCTAATGAACTAGCATTAAATATAATACTAAACTTTTTCTATAGCTTCCTTGGCAAATTTGATGTGAAATTCTGCATAAAATTATTCCAAATAATGCTTTTGGTTAGGCTAATCATTATGTTATTAAATTAAATTACTTTTCTTGTCGTTTGTTTTTCTGCATTTTATTTTAACATATAACAAATGACACACATGCTTTGTGGATTTGAATATATATGCTGAGAATTTTTAGTGATATATTATATAATGAAATAAGGTTTTTTTATTTTATAGTTTCATGCATAAATTTGAAATTTATGCAAAATCTATAAAATATTATCTGAGGCAATCTGATTGTGCATTGTTTTTTTTTTTTTTTTTTTTTTTTTTAGAATGTCATTAATAGTGTAAGTTTTTTAAGTAAGTTTCATCTGGAGTATAATTTTCGTAATCCATAAATGCGTTGTAAACAATTTCCGTATGTTGTATTTACTTGTGAGATATTTGAAATACATGTCAATTAACTGTCATCTCAGATATCAATTAATTTTAGCTCTTATTAGCAATTTTTATGATTTGTTCATAAATTTATAACGAAATGTTTTGATTCCGTTAATTAGCTACGTGGTAAAGGTTTTATTCAAAAAAAAAAAAAAAAAAAAAACAAAGAAAAAATTAGTTAAAATTTCACAGCAATGGGTTTGGCAGCAAGTTCCGGACATGATAACGATGATTTAATTGATAAACTTGTCGATGCTAATATTATTGTTACTCATCGCGTTGAAACTGCTTTAAGGTAAGTAAACGCATTTTTTATTCTGCAAATTGCGTGCAGTTAAAATTTCATTTATTTTAATACATAATGCTCAATATATTTGATTTATTTTTTTCTTTGCATAAGATTTGCTTGTATAAAAATGAATAACTTGCTAATATAATATTTCTGTGGATTTTTTTTTTTATTATTTTTTCAGATTGGTTGATCGCCGTCGTTTTTTCCCAGTGGAAGGCCGATATATAGCTTATAAGGATTTAGCTTGGAAAAGTGATTTTGGATCTCCTGGACGTATACACATTTCTGCTCCATGCATTTATGGCAATGTTTTGGAATGTTTGGATCTGCAAGAAGGCAATAGTTTCCTTAACGTTGGTTCTGGTACGGGTTATCTAAGTACAGTTGCTGGATATCTATTGGGTAAGTAATATGAAAATAGATTTTTAAAAAATTTTTCTTGATATTTAAATTCTGTTTTGTTTATTAGGTTAAAATTTATGAAATAGGAATTGATTGTAACATCTGATAAGCATAAATAGTAATTGCGAATATTTAACATACAATTTATTCGTACCCAAAAATTAAATGTTTTAACTCTTCTTTACGTATCGTCCCGTTTTATATTTGTAATATATTTTTGTCATCTATATACTGTAGCTACAGTCTTAGTATAGAGATTGCTCTATTTGCAATGTTTTATTTATCTCTAATTCAATCTTACATAAATAAATATGCAATATGTTTTTTTTACTGTATTGTATTTAGCATTATATCAGTTATTATTCGTTTGTTCGCAGTGAATGGTAGCAATATTTACAGGTAGCAGTGGTGCGAATTATGGTGTTGAAATTCACCCAAATATCGTTGAGTATGCTCGTTCATTAGTTATAGAAACATTGCACTGTCCAGAAACACAGTGTTACGATTGGGCAATTCCCGAATTCTCTTGTGGTAATGGATTGTATCTTAGCCCATCACATAATAGTAAATATGATCGTGTGTACTGCGGTGCTGCTGTTCCATCGTCACATCGGCGCATCCTCTGGGAGTTATTGAAAATTGATGGTATTCTTGTGATGCCTTACGAGGATCAGGTAATAATACTCGATAGTGGTACTTTTGGTCTTAATTGGAATATCCCTTCTTTTGTAGTTTTATAATTCAAAATAAAAATATAAATAAAATAATTTCTTATTTCTTTGTTGGGTTTTGCGTTAGTACAGCATATACAGTAGTATGCGTAATTCTAAATGCATGATTAGCTAACTTGTTGACAATATATCCTCAAACTACAGAAACTGTAGCAAGTGCTCGCTTATGCCAGCAATAATTGAGATTTGATTTTATACTTCATATTTCATTATGTTGAAAGTTTCTTATCGATTTTAGTTGCTACAAGTACGTCGTCAAGCAGCGAATATATTCATAGTCAAAATTATTACTTCCGTATCATTTTCGGATTTCATACCTCCCACTGAAGAAGAAACATCAAAAGAACTCTACTCGAATGCTCCATCATTCAGAAGTATTCCTACATTGCAGTTCTTGTGTGCTTTATCCATTCGTAAAATTATTCGTGCTGCAGTTGCTACAAATCATAAAATACATATGCGAAATTTCGTAAGTACACTTCAATTTTTCACTACGAAATGGATTACTTCTCAAAAGATACGAACAAAGGATAGGATATATCATACTGCATACTTATGTATAAATAAAGAATGAATAATTATGATGATTATGAGATTTATTAGTTACCCCTCGTGATATGTATTCAAAAATATTTCCAATGTTTGTCAAACTATTCTTTATTGGACTAGGCAATAAGCACTGATAATGCTTGCTCAATTATCCTGTTCTATTTTTTACGTTTTCTTCAAGGTTGGTCAACAGCCACACCGAGCGCGTGATCAGCACGTTGTCCTCGAATTTCGTGATGGTGAACGGCCCGTGGAACAACCTGCTGATTTCGAAAATCGATACCCTCCACTTCGTGAAATATTAGCTATCGTTGGGGCAGACGTTGTAATTCATCACGTTATCATAAATTGAAATAGATTTGACGTTTATTCATGAGGGTCTATTAGCTTTTTGTGATGTTTCCGTAGCACGTACTCTATGTCATCAGTATAAACACACATATACATATAGAAAGATAGATAGATATATGTCAAAATAATATATGCAGTTCATAAATGCATGATGTTAGCAAAGATGAAAAATTTCCTTGAAGATTGGTGGAGATCAAAATGAGAATAATGATGAGGTGGAAAGGGCAAATCCAGGGCGAAGACGATTGGACCGTGATAGATTTCGACTGGTGTGGTTGCGGCATCACCTACACTTTGCTAATCGAGCCTTGGAAAGGTTTGGATATTGCTTACTGCAATTCTTTGTATTTTAAGTCAAAAGTTCGATTTTCATATACATTGACAGACAAATGAATTTGGATTTAAATTTTAATCTCAAAGCCTATCTTCAAGTAGAAATTGTAACCATATATTTTCGATATAGCTTAGATATATAAACAACAATTGTTTTAAAAGAAGCTTTTTTCTTTCCTTGCAAATTGATATGAGATGGTTTAAATTTTTTCTATTACAATTGGTTGGATATTTTTTGAAATTACTTTCAGACGTCATCTATTTGAAGAGGAAGCGCAAAGAGGAGGTGCTAGAACGGAAGATGATCAAAATAACGATGAAGTTATTAACAGAAATGGAAATCCTGAGTTTGTTTTATTGAAAGAAGCCATTATTTTATTTCGATATATAGGTGAAAACTGCGAGATTCTAGATGGTTGAAAAAATTTGTACCGGGCATGTTACAAATTACAGACTTATCGAAAAAAAGCCTTTAAATAGTGTAACAGTTCTAACTATTAATTACATATATTTGATGACTCGAATTAGCTAATCATTAGTTTTTGAATTTGCATAAAGTATTTGGCGATATGTTATATAATTATTCCTTACATAATTGTATCGGTTGCATTACGAATCAGAAAATATAAAGCTTATTGCTTCCATTATTATTACAGACACAATGATTCATTGGCTGCAACTACTACTGACTCTATGGGTACATCTGCAGATACTGCTGAATCATGCAATGATTATACCTCAGCAACTGGACGTTCAAAGAAACGCTCACTGTAAATAATTCAATAAATGTTTGTTATAATTAGACGCAGATTTTGTGCCGATATTCTGTGGTATTTTATAACTTCCGAATCTGTATGAACTAGCATGTAGGAACAGTTCTTCACAGAGTAAAATAACAAAATTTCTGAGATATATGCACTGGATTTAATTTGAATTCTGAAATCCTCGGTTTTGATATTCTGGTACCATGAAGGTTTCGTTTAAAATTCACTCCGTAATATAAATTTTAATTATATAGATTTATTTTAAAATTGCCAAACTGTCAAACTGTTATGGAAACTTATGAAATTTCATTCGACATATGTGATATAGCGTCCGCTGGAAATTTAGGTTATCGAAGATATGTTTTTAAGGAGGTTCATTCAACTCTAAAATCTAAAGAGATACAGATTATTGAAAGTGCTAACTATTACATATAGTTAAGTGGCTTTCATTAGTTTTGCAAATCCAGGAAATATTAAATGTTATATTATAAATGAAAATGTTTGTATAAATGGGCTCAATGTCATCATAATGACAAAGAAAAAAAATCATCCAACTATAAGTTGATTTTACCATTTTAAAGATGGCGAAAATTTATTATGAATGAAAGAATCGTCTCTTTTTTTCATTTTCAATTTGAGATTATTTCATATTTCAACTTTGATTTATATGTAACTGAATTGCAGCGCGGAGCACGAAGGTGAAAGTAGTTTAAGTGTCAAACGACGAAATGATGATGATGATAGTTTCACGGATAAAGAAACGATGGAAACTGACGCCATCAAAGATTGTAAAGCGCAAGATATTCCAAGGCAGGATATTCCGGATAAAAGTCGACCAGGTTGTGAATCTATGATAACTGCCATAACTCAGGAACCACTAATGGAACCTGAAAGGAATGCTAATCAAAAAAACGAAAAAATCCAACCTCAGCATTTTGAGGAAGCTTTCGGGAATTTTAGCGATTTGAAAGTTGTTGAAAGAGCTGTAAGAAATAATGAGGAATCTATGAGCCGCTGGACAGAAGAAATGGTTCAGCAGTTCCAAGATTTGCGGGGGAAGGAAGTTGAAAATAGTGGGAACATTGCAATGACTAGTATTTCTAAACACAAAGAAAACATCAAAATCCATGATGAAGATGAAAGCATGAATTCTTATCAGAATGATGATAACAGTGGCATTACTTCCGATGCTAATTCCTCCAATTTTAACCATGATGAAGAATCTGGACAGCAGTCATGTAGATCTACCAGTCGATTAATTCTATTCAGACGTTCGAAGCAAAATGAAGTAAACGATAAAAAGGTTAATAATCTTACAAGTAAAGCAAGTCATGAATTCATCCAGTATTTCAAAGATTCGAAGGATGACGAATTAATGTGGCAGAATAACAGATTATACAAAGATAGAACCAGTTCCGCAGAGCGATGTGATTCGAGTAACAATAAAGATGTGGTAGATAAAAGCAGTGCTTCAGGTGAATCGGAAATTTTTAAAGCCTCAAATGGGGAATTGGAACAGAATGGTCATCAGCTAGTTACAAATACCGAAGGAAGAGAAAACTCTAATGTTAATGATAATGGTGATGAGGTTGACAATGATGATCTTGGTGATCTTGACGGTGATGACGGTGATGATGATGATTATGATGATGAAGATGACGATGACGATGATAATGATGAAGATAGTGATATTGGTACCAATGAGGATGACGATGATGATGATGATGGGGATGACGATGACGATGATGATGATGATGTCAGCAGCATTTTGAGCGATGATGATCAAGGAGATAATGCCGAACGCTATCATGGTAGTTCTTGGAATGAAAATGAATTATATATGGCCGTTCGTCAAACAACACAAAATGCGAGTGCTGCAATCGGTGGTCAGGTAATATTTTGTATTGGATGATTTTCATTTTTATTTAAAAATTCATATTAATAAATATGAATTTTTTCGATGTGATTTTCAAATTTTATGATTTCAGTAAACTTAGAAGACAGATTGTACTTTTTATATTATAATAAATTAGAAAAAGAAAGTTGCTTTTCGTCTTCTAATAAATCATAGTTGATGTTTTAACTCTTGAATCGTTAAGATAACAGTGATTTGGCGAAAGATTGCATAACACTTAATTTACATTACACAAGGTCTTACATTGCACCTTTTTTGCATCAGTCGACGATGGTTTATTTTTTCTTTTTCAGGCTTCTAACCATAATCGTGGAAATAATGCTGAAAGCGATTCAAGTGATAATGATTATCACAATGCTATGGAGGATGAGTCTATGTCTCGCCACGAAAATGATAATAGAGATGATGTTGTTTAATTTTCGTTTATTTTTTTCTTATGTCTCATATATTTCTTGCTAAATGACATTTCGAGACTTTTCGGTATGCTAGGATATCATTGTTCAGTTACCTGGAAATAAAGTCATATTAACTTGTAGATCTCAAAGGACATCTAGTTATTATCCCCCGCGTAGACTATGGTGAAAATATTACATTGTAGATTAAGAATTTATTTTCAGCTGCAAACGGAAGAGGAGAAGATGCGTGAACAGGCACGATTGGAGGAACGTGGGCGGCAATTAAATGATATCCGTACGTTTGCTGGTTTGTTCGAACGCCGAATAATGGAATTACCGTTAAACCGTGCTCTCAAAGAGTTTATCAAATGTCTTTGCTAATTAACATACAATGTTGCAATCAAGTTTGCTAGTACAATTATTCTACATAGAGATCTTGCTTCTACATAGAAATGTGTTATGAAATAGATTGGCATAGAAGGTCAATTGCTTATTTCTATTTCAGTCATCTAAAAAAAAAAAAAAAAAAAAAAAAAACAGTAGTGTAAAAGACATTACCATTTGATATGTCTTTTAGCGATTTTTTAATTATTTTTCAAGTTTTAAGAAATATTTGTAGTTTATTTCATTTTTAGCAAGATTTCTTGTTTTTGCATGATCCATTAATTACAAGTCTTATTTTTTTACATTAAATTTGTTTGCTTTTGTTTTAGGAATTTATACAGATGAAAAATCACCACTTTTCTTTTTTTTTTTTGCAGAAATAAATAATTTGTAGAAATTTTTTTTTTCCTTTTTTCTACTGTATAAAGATTTTTGTTTGACCGTACTGTATATTTTTTTCTGTACATATTACGGTTTTAGTATAATTCATTGTTGTTATATTCAAATAAACCAAAAATCATCCTCTCACTCCCTCGCAACTTTAAATGAAGCAACAAATTTTTTCATACTTTAACCATGATTATATATATGTCTTACGCGTTACGTGATAAAGCTTGTATTAACCACTTTTTTTTTTCCAAACACGTTTTATATGATATTTATATGACATATATTTTTTTTTTTTTCAAAAGGAAATTAGAAATCAAAAAATAATATTGCAGAGACATGGAGGGAAAATTGACATCATAAGAAATGTAAGTGTTAAGTAATTAACTAATTTCATGTATAATTGATATACCTAGATGAAAAATGCTTATTGATTATATCATCGCAAAAAAAAAAAGTAAGGAAGAAGTATGTGAAGTTTTTATAAGCGAATTGTATATTAGACACAGTTTGAAAAATAATAATTAATTAGCTCAGTTTTTTTTTTTTTTTTTTTTTTTTTTTTTTAAAATCCCTGCAGAAAGAAGATAAATGCAATTAGACTGGAATTTTTCAATTAATAAGTACAAAAATTTTCAAAAAAAAAATGGAAATATTCCAAAAAATTCTCGAGTACTAAAAATTTTTTTTTGGTTAAAACATTTCTCACAAATTTCTTCGTGGAAAATTGAAGTTTATTTTCAAGTATCATTGTTATCATAACAAAAGTTCTCATACCCGTTAATGTGTAAATGATGCAGGAAAAAATTCATCAGTTATTTAAATATATTTTAACTTTCAAAATGTGAAGTGGAAGACTCAAAGTAGTACATTTTTTTATAAATTAATCCTCCCCTCCAAAAAAAAGCATGAAGAGAAAAATTTTACCTTTGTCCTTTCGTTATTGATTTGTAAAAGTGATCGCTTTTTTAATTTAAATTAATTAAACAAAATAGTATTAAGAATAAAAGTAACTTTCAAAAACAAAAAAAAAAAAAAAAAAATGATAAGATGATACAAAATAGCAAAAAAAATGTGTGTGATACTTTTTAAAAAAAAAATTTTTTTTCTTTAACAAATGAATGATAACAATTGTATATTGCAAGGAAAGAGAAAGAAAGGTAGCGAAAAAAAGAAAACAGAAAATTAAATGTGATAAAGAAAAAAAACAAAAACAAAAAAGAAAATTAAAATATTAAAAAATTCAAATATAATTTGGCATTTCTTGGCCAGTGAGCAGACGAAACATTGATGTGGGCATCGTTTTCATATGTATCTCACCAATTGCTGTTGCTAGCATATTAACAATCTTTTCATGTGGTACCGCAACAACACTTTGTGAATTAATTTCAATAATTCGATGGCCGACACGTATACCACCACGTTCCGCTATACCACCACGTAGCAAACTACAAATCTAAAATTTTTCCATCAGTACAATTGAAATGTTTTCATCAAAATTTCAACTTGTAAATATTTAAGGAAAATAAATTTGAAAAAGAATAATTGAAAATAAACCATGAATGTGTTTTTGAAAATATTTTACTAAATAAATTAAACACACATAAATTTTATGCATATATTTCAATCTCTAGTAATCGCGTAATTTCATGCATTTTTAATTTAGAGTTAATTAATCTCTACGGATTAGGCATTTTTTTTTTTATTTTCATCTTTGCTACTATATTATACTTCTGTTTAGAATTAATGTCTGCGAAATTTTAACAAAACAAAAATTATTAAATATTAAATCATTCAAATTTTGTCCTCTTCCATTCCCAAAAATTACAGTAATAACGACAATAATAATAATAACAATAATTAATTAATAAATAATAATAATAAATAATAATAATAATAACAATAATAATAATAATAATATAATAATGATAACAATAATAATAATAATAATAATAATAATAGCAATAATAAACTGCAACTATTAGATGAATTCAAAAATGACATTTAGAAATTCCTAGAAAGCAGTGATAAATTTTACCACTCCATTTTGTACACTAAAACCAAGTTGATATTTCGTGTCGGGACGTCGAATCCTGACTTCAACAACTGGTGGTGTCGAAACAACTGTTAATTTTACGGCTGTGGAACTTTTTGTAGCCTGCAAATGTTACACAGTGTTCTAATGAATTATCAAAATGAAAGTTAACAATAATGAGGATAACAAATAATAATAGTAATGATTATAATACTAACAATAATAGCAATATTATTAATAACAAGAATTAATAATTAGTAATTGTAATGATGAAAATGAATAGTAATAGTGATTACAAAAATAATAATAATGGTAACAATAGTAATAATAACAATAATGATAAATGATAAAAAACCATTAGTGTTGTTTATAAAAAAAAACTATCAAAAAAAATTTTAATTCAATAACCTTAATATTTTGTTGTGCAGAAGCTAAAGGAAGGCCTACCAAGGAAATACCATTGATTGCAATTATCTGAAAAACTTTAATAAATAAATAAAAATTATTAAAAACAGAAAAAAATTATTGAAATGTACGCCTTTTTTTGCTTTTTAAAAACTTTCCTTTCACTTTTTTTAATTAATAATTTGGAAATAATTCTAAAACTTGAATTAGTAATTTAAGAATAGTTTTAATCAATTAATGATAAAAGGTATTAAAAAAAATTATTGTTGTTTTAATTGAAAAAATTGCTGCTGACCTACCTGATCACCAATATTTAAATGATTACATCGGCAAGCAGCACCATTTGGTTGCAAATTAGCAATGACAACCGTTGGTAACATGGAACCCCAACCGGATTCAACAACCACAACACCCAACGGTTCACCAGCTTTTTTCGGCACAACAACATCTTTTTGAGTTTCCTTCTTAGCAAACATCTCCAGCTCATCACCCATTAATTCTTGTGAACTTAACACTTCCTAAAATTTAAATTATAATTGTAAATTATGTATATAATTATAATTTTTAATTCGGAGGACAAAAATAGCTTTAAAAATTAGCACTTCAAAATTGTATCCTTAAGATATTATTAAAATACCATATTTCAAAACTGGATTAAATAATTTATTTAATTAATTGTAATTTAATCAATGAATTGTATAAGGCATGTAGTTTTGACATTTATGCTCAAAAAATAATTTTATAAATAACAAGAAAACAAGCATGATAAAGCATTTCGCAAAATTTAATTTAAAATTAATCAATTCAAAAATAAAAACATATAAATTTTAATTGAGTACCTAAAATCTTAAGTAATAAAATTTCTCTCCATTATTTGATTTGCATTTTGACTAATACTTCAAAAATTTTCATATTATTCCAAAAAAAAAAAAAACATATATATATAATTTTCTATTTCATTATTGACTATGAAAGATGGAAAAGTGAAAACAACAGAAAAAAATGAAAAGTAATAAAAAAAATTAAACCTGATAATCAATTTCACGTAAATAAGATGGATCATCGATACCATTGGCCCGAAGAAATTCAACATAAGCAACCTGGAAGGCCTGTCCAATGGACTGGGCAATAAATGACGCTTCATCTGATTCAAAAACATGACAAATCACGCGAGGTGTGCTGTAAAAATAAAATTTTCATTTTTTGATATTTCATTTTAAAAAATCTGCAATTATTATTCGAGAATTTTCAAAATTCAAATATACAATTACATCTAAGATTTCAAATGATATATTTAACATAATAATTAGCTATTTTTTTTATGGAATTTTAACAATTTTTCAACCACTCTCCCGTCCTCTGCCCCTCTTTCCTTCTCTTTCATATTTTTTCTCTCTAATTTATTTTATTTGTTTTCTCTAGGAAATGTATCAAATTATATGACTGTCACCGCATTTGTCACTGCTTTTCATTTCTTTTATAACTTTTTTCACAACAATGAATTTCTATTTACCACAATTTCAGGTTAATTGATAACATATTAATTCACAAATTATTCCATCCAGAATATCTGTAAAAATTTCATCAAATATTCAAGCAGAATACGATAAATTTTAGAGCAAAATTTATTCCAGTAAAAATTATGGAGATTTATGCTTTTCAGTTGAAAGAATAACTTTCAAAATACCGCACTGGATTAAAATTTCAAACTGCAACTTAGCTCTATATATAATCTGACTCAACCGCATCATTTGCATATTTAAGCAAATTGATAAAATTAAGAATTTAATAATAATTTTGTGCTAACAACAAATTATATCAAATCAAACCAATGATCGAGTGGAGAAAAGTTTTAATTAATGAAACGAAGTTTTAATTAATTTTGAAAAATTTTTATTTTTTTTAATCATCTGTGAAAAGAAATAATTTTAAAGAAAGAATAAAATCTTAAGGAAAGTAAATTTCAATTATCAATTTTAATTCGAAAGTGAAATAAAAACGAAGTGGAAATATTAAAAAGAATACATCATTTTTTTACTTCAAAACTTAGCAGTTAAACAATTTGAAAAATATTCGAATAAGTGACATGTTTAATTAACTAAGTAAAGCATTTAATAAATGTATCAGTTTCATAAATTTGTATTTGCTAAAATTTGAAGTACAGAGAAAAAAAACTAACTAATTTTTACACGTTAAACTATCAACTGCATAAATTATATCCATCTTACTAATTAGTCTAAATTATACACTAGAATCCGTTCATCAAATTACCATCAGTTAAGTTAAAAAAATTTCGTACTTTAATGAAAAATCCTCCTTTGATGTTTGCGACATTCGGCGTGCCATTAAGACAACCAGATCACCGATATCCGCAATATACGATATAGTTCGCAACGCATGATCCATTAATATGTCCTGTAGAAAAAAAAAATTTCTTTTTATGTTTTCAATTTTTTCCACAATTTTACTTTATGACAGTTTTAAATAATTTATAGATGAATTGATCGACAAAATGAAAATAGTGATAGAAAATTCCACTCAAGCATTTCAGATTTCAGATCTGGAACTATTTCCTGATATGGTAAATTTTTGAACTGGAAAATTTAATAGGAACAAATAAATAAATCATGATTTAAAAATGATTTAAAAAACGATTTAAAATCATTTTAAAAAAACATATTGCAAATTATGAATTCCGGAAAAAATAATGAATTTATAATTTTTAAACTGCAAAAATATCTGAAATATCAAACCAGATAGTATTTAAATTGTGCTATTAAAATGATATTATGGTCAAAAATTATCAAAAACTTTTTCCAAAATCTACAACAATAATCCCTTAAATCCACGCAATGAACACTAATTAATAAAGATAAATTTTTTAAAAAAAAAGTTTCTGATTTATAAAATACATACCTGTCGTACATCTGTATCAGATATCCGCTGAAAAAAGGGATTAACGAATGAATTATTTTACAAAGAAAACATGAAAGGCATTGATATACTTAACCGAAAACAAAATAAAAAATCAGTCAAATTTAAGTCAAAATTTCACAGACTCAAGTTTAAATTTCAGTAAATTTAAATTCCATTAGTTTTTCTGGTAAATTTGAGTAATCATTTCATGGTTTTCTGCTGCTTTCTCATTTTACTTTGATATAATAAGTCCTGGTGGTCACTGCAATGTTTTTCAAAGGCTCGTAAAGGGAAAAAAGATGAAGGACAAAAATCACTTTTTTTTTAATTAATTCGAAATCAACTTGAAATTAAATTTAGCGATATGAATAACAAACCTGAAGATCAGTATTTAAAACCATAATCTTTTCTGTTGATATGAATAAATCAATATCTGTACTTGGCTGAATTTCACCTGCTGGCGCCTTAAAAATAATAAAAATTTTTTCCTTGATTTTTGTATATTTTGAAATTTTTAAATTAAATAAATTCAAAGTTTTCTAATAATTTAATAATCTCATTAAAATTAAATAAAGTATGTGGCAAAGTGAAAAGAAATGAATTATTTTAATTTATAAATTTCAGAATTTTGCATGAAGCAAAAATTTGTAAATGAAAATTTTTTTAAATTAAAATTTAGATTAAAAAATGTAATTATTGATTAAATAATTTATAAACTGAAAATTGACTGAACAAGAAAATGCGTTAATTGTTCAATGCAATGAATATGAAGGTAAAAAAAATTATTTCGATATTTGGAAAAAACAAATTAAGTATTTCAATTCCTGAAATATATTTCTAACCTTAACTCGAGCAACTGCTTCTTGAGCCTGCATCATGCGGCTTGCTTTTGTCGGTCTACCATCACAAATTAATTGCGTTGAGCCTAAATATCTGGCTCGAAAAAGTACACCTTCAATTAGTACTGCTGGCTCATGTACCATAACTATAATAAGAGTAATGATGCATTAATGGAAATCGATTAAATCGAAAAAAATTTCCTAATAATTAAAAAATTAATTTCCATTAAAAAATTAAAATTAAAATTCTCGCAAGAAAAAATGATAATAAATTTATAATATTTTATTTAACCTATTTTCATTCTATTTTTCCTCAAAGAAATTTTGAATTAAAAATTTTTATTTCAATCAATATTCCTTTGGTATCAAATGAAAAAAGGCATGGATTACAAACCTTCCTTTTTACAACTTTTCTTATTTTTAATTCCATCATCATCACCTTGTCCTTGCTGCTCATCTTTTGATAACAAACTTTCAGTTTCATTAACTACTTCATCAGAACTTGGTTCTAATTCTGCAAAAAAAAAAAAAACAAAAACTTTTTTCTCTTAAATATAAAATGATATTTAATAAAAGATGAAAGGATCGTTGAAATATCAATAAATACATATCAGAAATAAATTATCAAATTTAAAAACATTCTAGTATTAATGCAACTGATAATTATTTACTTTCCGGACTTTCATTCATTGCCACCATTTGTTCGTTATTTTCATTCGCTTCCCTTTCAACCCTTTTCAAATATGAATCTCTGCAATCAAAAAAAAAAATTAAAAGTAAATTAAAAAAAAAAGATAAATTGAAACTAGGCAAATATCATAAAATGAGAAATGCTTAAATGAAACATTAGATTCATATTTTAAGTTATTTGCATGAAAGAAGTTTATCTTATTATATAATATATTGGAACTATTTATGGTCATTAAAAAATTGATTTATTGACTTAATCAATAAATCGTAATTTTCAGTTTTGAGTAGTGATTAATTTAAACATTACGTAAATTATATGTAATGATTTCAAACAGTAACAAATTCATCTTAATAATGATCACAAGTAATGAGTTTAAGTAACGGTGATATTTATCTTAATGAAGAATATAATTAATGATTCCAAGTAATGAGTAATTTCAACTTGATAAAGATCATAATGCTTATTTTGATCAATGGTGAATCTCAATTTGATGAAGATTTTAAGTAATGATTTTATGTAAAAATAAGTCTCAACTTCAGAGAAAATTATAATTAATAATTTTTAGTGATAAATTTCAACTTAATGATAGCTGTAAATAATAAAATTGGTAAAAGTCAATTTAATAACAATTAAATTCCAGTAATTGAGTATGCAACTTATAAATATTCTTGCGATATGTCAAAGTACATATTATCGTATTGATATCATATTAAATATATTGTACATTTATTTGTACCTCATAACCCAAATAGGTTCTCCTGCTGAGCTATTTTCCGCAATATGTCCATTTTTCATCATACATTCTTTGCTGGATATTTGCTTACCATTTTCCATCCAATCATTTTCACCAGGCCAATTATTTTGTAAAGCCTACAGAAAAGAGAAAGAGCAAATCTCCACTCATACGATAAAATTTTAAAGAAATCGATATTTGTAAAAATTAAAAAAAGGAAGTAAAAAATTTAAATATAATACTAATCATATAAGAGATCGAAAAACTTGAAAAATGGAACTGAAATGACTTTTACTTGAATTTAAACATTCTCTAGTAATATGAAATATAAAAAAATCATCGAATATTTTTTATAAATGGATACGTAAATCAATTAATAAGTTAATTAAGTATAGTAATTTTATGAGACTGAATAATTAAAATGTTATTGGTAAATGAACAAAAGTAATTGCTATTTATCTATCACAAACAATATGAATAAAATTTCATTAATAATCGATTAATGATAGAAAATTCTTTGATGTGGAAAAATTGAATTCATCACCACAAAATCATTAACAATTATCTTATAACAAAATATTTCTTTTAATTTAAATTCAATATTCAAATTAAAATTATAAAAAATCTATTAAAGTCAATTTTTTTTATTAAACAAATATTAATGTTTCGAACCGTTTGACGTGAATATTTTCGATGTCGTTTATTATCCGTTCCTTCGATGTTTTGTCGTTCGGCTGTTGTAGATGTTACTGTAATACTACCACTACTACTTGTAGCAGCAGTTGTAGTTATTGTTATTCTTGATGATGATGATGATGATGATGTTATTGATGAAATAGGTTTTGATACTGGTGATAAAGATAATGATGATGATGATAATGATGATTGCGGTGGTGATGATGATGGTGGAAGTAGCGTTGATGATGATGGTGGTGGTGGTGGGGATGGTTGTGATGGTGGTGGTGGTGGTGGTGGTGGTGCTGGTGGTGGTGGTGGTGGTGGTATTTTTTGTTCCAAATAATCACCATTATTAATTATAGTGTCAATTGGTGTTACTGTACTAGTTGCTTGTAAATTAGCTGATAAATCCATCTGTTGCTGATCATTTTCACATTTCATTAAATTGGATGATGACTGTTGTGGTGGTGGTGGAAATTGAAAATTCGAAAATACATTCATTGCTTGACCATGTTGCTGCGATTGTTGTAAAATCGCTGCTGCGAGCTTTAAAAAGCAAAAAAAAAAATAGGCAAATAAATGAGGAAATTGAATATAAATATTTAAACAAAATCCTTACGGTTTATTTAACGCTTCGATTTTTTTTTTCCACCTTTTTTCTGAATGTCAGTTATAAAAAAACTTTTTAAAAATCTAAATTTCCATTTCAAAACATTCACAGAAGCCTTTGAAAGTTATGCAAATTTAAAAAACAGAACAATATATTTCTTAAATTTTTTATTGGAATTCTTCAAATTAGAATTTCATTTTCTCTTTCTCTTTCTGCCTCTTTTCTCTTCTTACTCGATACGCAATCAATGGAATGAAGAAAGCAAACACAATATCAACTTCTGAATTCATCTAAATCCTACACCACGTAAAATATCAGCAACAGGATTCAGAATCCGTCGGCAATAATACTAAGAGTATCACGGAATAGAAAAGCAAATCTTGCACGTAATGATATTAAAAATATGAAAAACAGGATTCAAAATCGTGTCTATAGTGATACTTAAAATCTCAAAAATGGATATTCAGAATTCTACCCTGTTCTATCATATAAATTATTTGTTTTCTTAATTACCTAAGATTTGTATTTATATATGTATTTGATGTGTCATTACAAAACACGCCACTTTTACACGTTCAAACAAAGTATTATGCGTGTGTTCATTGCTCTCTGAAACACAAAAATGAATTCTGAAGCATACTATTCATTGGTTTTCGTTTATAAATGAAATGAAAATTTTTACTAATTAATTATTTAGTTAAAGTCATCAGTGTAGCAAACTTAATCTCTTCTAAACTTTATTCTTCATTTAGCTTAATTAATAAAAACTTTCAATTATTTAAATTATGAAAATATAATTACAGCAAGCCAAATAATACGAATGGAAATTGAAAATGAAATCGAAATTAAAATCAAAATGAAATTCATTTTCAATAAGAATCTCAGCTTAAATAAAAAAAAGCGCAAATAACTGTTAGCATTACGAATACGTATTGTGTAGAAAGAAGGGAAAATTTTATTGGAAGAAAAAAGAAAGGAAAACTTTTTTTTTCTAAAAGCAAAAGAAGGGAGAGAGAACGAGAGAGAAGAGAAAGAAATTTTATGTGAAAAAAAAGAGTAATATTTTCTGGATGTAAATAAAAGCGACGAAAGAAGAGAGAAGAATTAGACAAATTTGAAATTTCAAAAAACTGCATAAGATAAATGATTTATTCAAAATAGACACTGGTTTAGTTGTACCATCTCAAAAAACTTTTTCAAAGAAAAAATTAGAAGAAAATTAAAATTAAATTAAATGAAGTATTTTCTAAATTTTCTCCCTTTACTCTTCATTTTACTGATTTTTTAATTTTTTTTTCCATGTTGATTTATTAAAAGTGATATTTGTTGATAAAAATTTGCACATGACAAAAATCAATCTAGTTCTTTAAATAAATGTATTCTGGATGAAAAAACCGGAAATAAATTTTCAATAAATTCTAGAATCACTTAATATTATCAGTAGTTTCTATGTATAAAATTAAATAATGAAATTTAATATAAAGAAGATTAATTTAATTTCTAATCTACCACGTCATATTATAACCAACGGAATATTAGACTTCAGATAAGTGAAAATTTTAGCAACAGAACTTTAAAAAATTTTGCAATTTAAGTAAATTAGATTGTAGATTAGAAATGAGTATTTATAATAGAAATGAAAAGATAGAAATCAAACCGAAACTTTAAAATATTGTAACTTTAATCATGCAATTTTATTTTTTAAAAATGACATTTTGTATTAGTTCTCACACATAATAACGAATAAATGTTTGATAAATTTTAGTTTTCTATTCTTTTCGTTATTATTATCAAATTCTAAATACTAAATATCTTGAAATCAAAGTTTGAAAATTGAAGACAAATAATAAATTTAAAAATATTTGAAATTAATTTATCATCAATGTTTATCGTATTTCAATCAAAATTACTCTATTTTAAAATATTTTAATTTTCCCGGTTAACAAATTAAAAATTAACAGCAAAAATTTTGAAAATTAATTTAAATAGTCTCACAAAAAAAAAAAAAAATCAGGTAAATAACAGAATTACCTGTGGTGAAATGTGGTGATGTGTACCGGGAAAATAATATGCATGTGTTAGAGGTTGTTGTTGTGGTGGTGGCGCTGGGGCTTGTGGTGCTGGTGCTGATTGTTGTCGTTGTTGTTGTTGCTGTTGCTGTTGTGTTCGTGGTAATGATGTTGGAAAATAGGATTGAAATTGATGATATGGTTGTGGTGAAATGGTGCCAAATGCAGCTGCAGCAGCTACTGCTGCAGCTGCATGCGTAAATTGTTCCATAGTAGATGGTAACGGTACATAAGAAGTACTTTGTGATGATACCATAGCAGTGGTGGTATCAGCTGATGATGGTCCACCTGGTATACTCAAATATAATGATGGATATGGCTGTTGCAGCTGTTGTTGCAGTTGTTGTTGTTGCGGTTGTTGCGGATAACGATCATAATGATATGATGATGACTGTGACTGTGATGGGAAATTCGGATTTGCAGATACGATTGGTAGAGCAAATGAATTACGAAGTTGTTCCAAAGTTGGTTTCGTTGTTGGATTTTCCGGTTTTCTTATTTGAGCAGCAGCACCAAATGGTAAAACACTCTGCAGTGAATTAATGGTTAAAAAAGGAAAGAAAAAATCAGACAAAAAACAGAATTTTGAAAATACTGCAAAATGTAACAAACGAAAAATAAAATGATTGAATTATTAATTAATTAATCAAACAAAAAAGCAATTGCCAATGAAGATTTTAAGTTTGTCGAAAAAAAAGAAAACAAAAACAAAGAAAAATACCATGCAAAAATAATCAATAATTAAAACTACAATTTCAATTGCAAAATCTAAAATTTAAAAATAAATATTTCAATTTTTATAAATTTTTTTTCGAAGGAATACAATCATATTTAAAAAAAACTACATGAGATTATAAATTAAAATTGCATAATAGTATTTGTCAATATTATTCAACAAATGTTTGATTTACTTATCCATCAGATACATTCACGAACGTCAAGTTACTTTTGCAAAAGTTATTAAGATTGCAACTCACAGCACTTGTATTACGAACTAATTCGGATCACTCACTTATCTATCTCATAACTAACCGGATTACCCATCTATATATCTCATAGTTAACCAGATTACCCATCTATCTATCTCATAGCTAACCGGATTACCCATCTATATATCTCGTATGCAATATGAATCGGTTTGTTGATTCAACAATATAACATGACATAACGAAATCATTTAGATAACAACATATTTCATTTAATATCAACATATAATTTAATCGACCACTTACTCTATCATCCCTTCTCATCTGCTATCCTATTATTTTCTCGTCTCTTATCCTGTTAGCTCGGTATATCAAATAACCTCATCTAATTACTAATTCAATGTTCCGTTATTCCGAAAAACCTCACATCTGCTACTAATTTAACTTCCAATATTTGAATTCTCCCATCTATCACTAGTTTAATCTTCCAGACTTCGAATTCTCTCATTTACTATCAGTTTATCCTCCAGATATTTCGAATCCTTTCATCTATCACTAGTTTAATCTTCCGATAGTTTGAATCCTCTTATCTATTATTAGTTTAACCTAGTCTAATCTCCCGGTACTTCAAATCCTCATCTATCTCATCTACCATTAGTTTAATCTCCCGGTACTTTGAATGCTCTCATCTATCTCATCTAACATTAGTTTAATCTTCGCTAGTCTTCTCATCTACTATTACTTTTAGCTTGCCGGTATTTCGAAATACTTTCACTAATTACAGTTCGCTACTGCTAATCATTCATATTCCGACAAATATGTCAGTATCAATCCGATTTGTTTAGATCGATAAGAATTTATATATTGCATGTGTTTCCGATGTTATAAATATTCAATAAAGTCATCAAGCCGTAAAAAAATCCAAAGACGATATTTATATATGAAATGCAAAATATTTAAAAAATAAAAGTTGAAGTTTGCAAATTTTTTTTTTTCAAATTATACTCAGATATTTCTGAAATTAAGAAAAGAATACTCTAAGTTTAAACATCAATTTCACGTCATTTCACAATGAAATATCAAATAAACCATTAAATACATCAGATATACCACACAATACAGACACACACATTTAAATAAACACAACAAAAAAAAAAAAAACACCACAACAGCAACTACCAAAAAATTTTCCGTAAAACCTGATCGGTTGTATTAGATGAATTAGCATAGACTGATGGATACTGTAGTTGGGTATAGGTAGACTGATAATTATAACTATTGGCTGAACTTAAAAGTTGAGCCAATTCTTTTTCATCAATCTGAAAGAGAAAAAAAACAAAATAAAAAAATTTTCCTTTTTTTTCACGTAGAATTCTAAAATTCATTTCAATTATGCAATTGAATGAAAATTAATTGAAAATATGAGCGATTTTCATTCAAATTTCTCTTTGACTTAGAATTTCATTGCTTTTGGATTTTTTAAATCTTTAATTAAAAATATCTACCAGAATGAAAATATACAAAAAAATTTACGGTTGAACATTTCTTTAATTCAAAACAGAATGACTCAAAATTCCGCATTATATTTTGGTTAATTAATTAACAAAGTAAATAATACGTGAAGAAAAAAAGGGACTAAATGCGATATTAATTTTCAATTTTCAGTTCCAATTCGGTACTTTAAAATTTCTAGTTATTCGATTTAAACTTACCAATTGGATAAAAAATTTTTGCAAAATATATAGCAAACAAATATAGCAAGTGAAATGGAAATCATTGAATAAAATGAAATGACACATATCTTCACAAATATGATTACTCTAATGAGAAGGTCAAAGGTGAGGAAAAAATAGCAAAAATAAGCTAGACAAACATTCACTTCAAATAAGAAATAAATAACTCTTTGTTAACAAATCAGATACTTAAATTATATTCCAAGAGTAAAGAGTAAAATTTTAAATTATTCTATTTTTAACAAAATCTTTTGTCTTTATTGAAATTGCAAATTTCAAATTTAAAACATACTTTTTTAATATTTCGATTTTGTATTCGTCGATTAATTTCTTTATCAATTTCATTCATTTGCTTCTTGATCAAAACTGATGTACGACATTCTTCCTGAGCGTTACTTGTACCACCATTATTACCGTTGGATGATGATAATGATGATGATAGCGGTGTTGAAAATGATGATTCTGGCATATTTTTAGATGACAGTGAAGATAATGAAGTGGAAATTTTTGTTGACATCATTTTTTCTCTAGTGGTGATAATTTCGGTGGGATTTTCTTCCTTCGACAAATTTTCATCATTTTTGCAATTGGAGGAGCAATTTGCAATATCAATTGGATGATTATTTTCACAGGCCTGAATTTAAAATTTTAAATTATAAATACTTAAGAGAAAAATAACGCAAAGAATATTTAAACATTAGTATTTCATTAATATTTAATTTTAGCAAAACTAAAAAGCCTTTAAAAAAAGAAGAAATATAAAATTTAAAGATCAATGAACGATGAAATTCAAAATTACAGTTTCAAACCTGGCTAATTTTATCCGGATTAGTTGTCTCCTGGTCAGCTTGTTGTTCTGATGACTCAATATTATTACCTGTAATTGAAAATTCAATAAAACTTGAATTAATCTGTGCAAAAAAAATCGTCATGCAGATTACAAATGCACTATCGTTAATAGATTCTTAGATTATATAGTAACAGATTATCTTAGTAATATACTATCGAATTTCATTCCTGTAACAATTTATTTGAAATAATACATTCAAAATTCCCACGGAAAATTTTACAAATTTGTACATTTCATTATCTATAACAATTATTCAGTGAAATCACTAATACTGTCAGTTCTAATTAAAATAGCATTTTAAATAGATATTGCCAAAATAATATTCAAAAACTTGTTAACACAAAAAACAATTATTACTTATCCTCAAGATAATAGTTAAATTTACTGAATAACAATCAATGATCAGTGGATCCCGAATAGTCTATTTAGTTGCGCTAGGATTCAGGGTTCATAGATTCGAGTTTCAGGTTTCTTTTTTTCTTCTTTTTAAAAATGATACTGCAGTTGTTACATTTCAATCAATATGTTGATAATTGAAAAATTTAAAAGAAGAAAGAAATAGAAATTTAAGAAAGAGAAGAAATTTTTTTCCTTTCTTAACAATTTCATTTCTTACTATTTATTTGTTGCTGTAATTCGTATCCAATCTCATCCCTTTCATCATTATCATCATCGCTATAATTATCGTTATTCTCATTATCACCATTATCACCACTATTATCATTACCATCGTTTATTGCGCAATTTTCATTCTCATTACTTTTTTCCTCATTATTATCCATTTTCATCTCAACATTTTTCGCTATCACTGAATGTGTTGCCGAAATCTGAAATGAAAAGCGATAATTATTGATGATAATTAACAATAATTAATAAAAATAAAAAATAAGTTGAATGAAGTAGGGAATGAAATTTTATCAAAAAAAAAGGAAAATAGATGAATTGATTGAATTGAATTGAAATGAATATTTGACACTATTACCTCTTTGTTATTTTTTTTTTTTTTTTTTTTTTTTACTTCTTGGAATGATTTTAAATCAATAAAATTTTTTTTCTCTTTTAATCATTTTTCATTTCTTACTAATTGTTGATCTAAAAAGGCAAAACTATATATTTCTTTTTTTTAATCGATTTGTTAAGCTGTAAAAAAAAAAAAAAAAAATTGAAAAAACAATTTAAACTTAATAGAAAATTTAATTTCCAAAAACATTTTCCTTTAACATTCTTTCTTTCTTTCTTTTTCCCTCTCATTCCCTCTCTCTCTTTCTCTCTCTCTCTCTCTACGATTCTCTCAATTTTATTCAATCAAAAATTGTATTTTTAGCATAAATGACAAAAGCCCATTTTTCAAAATCTCATTCTTTTATACAAATTTAATGAACAGATACATAAATAGGCACACATACACACACAGATACACACACACACACACATACACACACACATACATACACACACACATATACACACACATACACACATACACATACATACACACATATACATACACATACATACACACATACACATTTTGACTATGATTAATACATAAAATTGGCCAAAGCAATTTTTTTCCTTTTGCCTTTTAGCTCATTAATTCTATTTTTTTTTTTTTAAACGAGAAAAAAGGGAAGTATGGTTGATATGAGATGGATGGGAGGAAAAAAAAAAAGAAACCACGGGAAGAGGGAAGAAAGAGATAAGAAAGGAAGAGTGAGAGAGATAAGGGCTAATATAAATAATTAATAAATTTCAGACTTTTTCTTTTTTCAAATTTTAAAAAAAATAATTTTTAAAATCTTTCACAATTATTATTTCAACAAAAAATGAAACAATTTTGCTGAACAATTAATTGAAACTTTAAAAATGTTTGTTTAATTGAAAAAAAAATACAAATATTTTTAAAAAAAAAATGTTTCGAAATAAAATTTAGGATTATTTAAAAATTCAAGTTATTCTTGCTACATATGTTAACCATTTCAAATAATTCTTTCTTTCTCTTTTTTTTCTTTTTTCAAATTTGGCTTATATTGTTTGTCAAATAATTTTTCTAAAAATAAATAAATTTCGATTAAAAATTACCAAAATTTTTCTATTTTAAATTTAATAATGCAAATTTTAAGTGCTTTTTTTTGAAGGAAAAAAGTGTGACACGCTGAAATTATCATCTAAGTCACTAACACTGTCACCAAAAGATTTATGATGAAGCAAAATTAGCAATTAATTATTGGATAATTCTTTATCAAATAATCATTTAAACAAATCTAGCTATTGAATATTGTAGCAAACGATATTCAGCTTTATTGTTTGTATACTGTATTAAATTTATAGGCCATCAAAAAAAAAGACTTAGAAAATAATCAAATTATTTGCATTCAAATAATATTCTTCTGAGATTGTGTATTAAATAATGCTAAAAATCTACCGGAACCGGAAGAGAATTAGCATATTGTGGTGATGTAGCCTGACTGTTTAGATATAGCTGCTGTTGCATACTCTGAATTAGTGCTGGTAAAGGATTCGGAAAATCTATTTGAAAACGACCGGATTCAACGGATAACTGCTCTGGACTATTTTTCAAAGACTGTAAATGCAATCTTAAACGAATTATTCATAAATCAATCTTTTTTGAAAATAGTTAATTAAATTAAGTATAATTTTTTTAAGTCTTTATGTCACGTAACAAATTTCAAACGCTATGCTGAAGTGGAATTTAATTAACTTTAGTTTAATTTAATTTAATTACTTAATTTGAAAGTGTTTCAAACAATAGTAGACTAAATATGCAATATTTGATGAAATGATGGACAGTGTAAAAATGATTTATCGAGCAATATTTGGGAAAGCTCTCCGGTTATCAATTTTCTCCAAACCGGATACAGGATGATAAACAAGAATGATGTGAAGAAAATTATGAAAAGAGAAGGATGAAGAAGGAGCAGGTGAAAAAGAAGCGTCATTTTTAAATTTAACTTTAGCTTTAATTTAATGTTACCTTTAAAATTGCTCAACTGAAATGATATCAACTTGCAATCATTATCAATTTTTCATCCATAATTAATTGATCGAATTCATACTCAATATAAGCAATCAATCGACAAATTGCATCATAATTCAATCAGTCTAATTAATCAAACAACGAAACTTTCATTCAGACTAGTTAACTAATTAATTTTTTTGCTTAATGAATAAATTACTGTTTGGATGAAATTATGATCTATTATGGATTAATTATTTATACTAATGATTATTTGTTTGGAAAAAAAGCAAATTCCCAAATTTTAATTTCAACGGATATTTTTCTCCTTTCGAGTATGTATCATCATCATCAGTGGGCTTCTTGCCCACCACTTACTACATAATGTATTTCGTTACTTTCCATTAATTTAACCAAACCTAATTAAAGTATGCCTCCAAAGCCATTCCATGCCATCTCTTTTTTTTTTCAGTCATCAGTAAGACGTTAGTTAATTGGTTTATTTCTAGCAAATTTTCCAAAAAGATTTAAACTAACTTCTGCAAGAATTTAACAGTAATTTATAAATTTGATTACAAATCAAGCGTAAAATTACATGTAAAAACGTAAGATACACATAATTAAATATAAAAAAAAAAAAAAAAAAAAAACTTTAAAAAAGTTTATATTATATTTTAGCAAAGAGTGTACGATCATTTTGTTGTGAATATTCAATACTATTTTTTTTTTTTTTTTTTTTTTTTTAACCTTTCCTCCTATCAATCATATCAAAAAATAATTGGAAATGAGAAAAGAATGAAAAATTATTGTCTGATAAAATAATATTTTTCCAATATTAATGGATATTTCGGTGAGAAAAAAAGAAATTGGAAATTAAAATTGAAAGCATTTTTATGACTTTTGAAAAAAAAAAAAAAAAAAAACAAAGAAAATGAAAGATAAAGATAGATAGAAAGGTAGAAAGACAGAAAGAGAGAGCGAGAGAAGAAGAAAGAAATGGAATAAATTGGAATGAAATTTGCCAATATGATAAAATGTATGATAAAGTTGGCTGAACAATCTGAATATAGATAAGACAAATTGCAATTTTGATTTGATTCAAAAGTTTGAAATCTAAAATTAACTTTTCTATGAATGAACAATAAATGAAATAAGATAAAAATAAAAGTTAGATTTAATTCAAAATTAAATCTAAAATTAATTTTTGATATGAATAATCAATAATGAATTTTGTTTAAAAAAAAGAAAAAAAAAAAAACTTTAATCTAATTTAATTATTTTTCAAATTTGAAATTAAAAACCAGATGGATAAATAAAAGTAAAAAATACTTACCTGATTATTTACAATAGCATCAGTAGTAGTGATTGTAGTAGTAGCATTAGTAGTAGAAATAGTTGTAGTAATTGTTGTATCATTTGATGATGATATATTATTACTAGATGGTAATTGTGATGCAGCTGCCATTAAATTTTGTAAATAATGTTGCATCATTTCTTGACATTGTAAACTTTGCATAACATAATTACCAGTTTGCAATGGATTACTTCGATAATCACCGTTTTGTAGACCAGTTAATTGACATGGTTCAACTTTTCCACAATCACCACCATCACCATCACCATCACCACTACCATCACCACTACCATCACCATCACAATCAGCATTATTACCAGTAATATTATTACTACTAGTTAATGATGATGATGATGATACAGTAGCTTGTTGTTGTGGCATAAATGGTGTCATAAATGGATTAGCAAAAAATGATGGCACTGAATTTGGCATCACTGATAACGAATTATTCACTGAAACAAAAAAAAAAAAAGTTAAATTAAAATTTAATCAAATTTAAAAAAAAAAAAAAGAATGAAAATATTAGTATTACTTTTTGTTTTTGCAATAAATTAATCAAAGAATTAATTTCGAAATTAAAATTAATTTTTAAATAATTATTTTGAAAAGAGGACAATGAAAGAAAAAAAAAATGAAATGAAATTAATCCCATAAAATAATCGGGAAGAGGGAAAGAAACAGAGAGAGAAAGAGAGAGAGAGAGAGAGAGAGGAAAAAAAAGAAAGAGTAAAGAATTGGTATTTCCTTATCAATTAACTTTTCTTTTACTTCTTTCATTCTCTTTCTTTCTTTTTTTCCTCTCTTTCTTTTCTTCTTTCATTTATTTAATTGTTTCATTGTTTTTTTTTCTTCTTATCAAACTATTTTTTATATAATTTTGTTTGACTTTTTTCTTCTTTTTTCTTTTATCTTTTCATTTTTAATAATTTTAATAAACCTTTAATATTTCTTTTTTTTTTTTTAAAGAAAAAAATGAAAATTTTTAATTTTTTTAAAAAAAAAATTAGAAATGAAAAAATAACTAATCAAATATGAAGAAAAAAGAAAAAGAAAAACTTTGTCATTATTATTTTCTTTTTCTTCATTCTCTCATTTCTTTTCTTTTTTCTTTATTTTGTTTTTTCATTCAGCAAACTCTATTGATTCTCTAATTTCTTTGTATAAAAAAAAGAAAAAAAAAAACAACAAAATAAAAAAGTACAATTTAATTAATGAAATGAAAGTTAATTTTAAGAAAAGAAATTAGTAAATTAGTATTAAAGACAAATTCATTGCAAGCTAAAATTCTAAATTATCTTAGATTTTATGAAGTTTTGAAATTGATTAACGAAATGAAAAAAAAAAATTTTACTGAGACATTTTTTGTTTAATTAAATATTTATTCAAAAAAAAAAGTAGAATTTATGAACACAAACACACACACACAGACACATGTGCATAAATATACGCTAGTATAATTATATGTATTCCCATAGGCCAATATCGATACATTTTCACTAGTTGTCTCAAGTGTATCAACGACCTCAATAGTTGGCAGATATTTTTACTCAGAAATTTTATTTGCTGCCTACAAAATTTAATTAAATGATAGCAACCAGAAAACATGAAACCATCAATTGAAACGAAATTATTTGCACACCCATATTAGTTAGATAAGCAAAATTTCACTAATATTTCCCGAGAAAATCCTACAGAAAAATTTCAACGAAATAAGAGGAAATATTTTAAATTATAAATGATATTTCATCAGAAAGGGAATGTACAAAAAAAAAATGGAAAATCTATTTCGATTCTTTTTTCATATTTGTAATTTATCATAGATAACATTTCATTCATTCATTCACCGATTAATTAATTAATAATTTTACTGTCAAAAATAAAAATGTAAAAAAGAAAAAAGATAGAACGAATTCCATTTTTTCTTTCTTTTATTAGTTTTTTTTTTTTTTTTTTTTTTTTTTTTATCCTATTAGTTCCAAAAAACAATATATAATGTAAAAGGAAGCATTGCTTCTGCCGTGTCATCTTTCATATGTCATATTTTAGAGTAAAATGTCAAAATTTTCACTCTCAATCCACATAAATAAGCAATTCCCGATCAAGCCAATTTACAAATTTGGATAATTCTAAAAGAAATTTAACCAATAAGAAATAGCACAAATAAAAGTTTATATTTTTTTCTAATCAATTTTTTCTTTTGACAAATTAAAAAAAAAAGCAACCGCATTGAAATTGAAAATTTAGTTTGGCTGTGAAGACAGAGATAAGGACCATTGTCAAGATTAATTTTCTATCATTAATTAAAACAACAAATGCATGATGTATTCGTTCCGACTCATTGCTTTTTTCCATCACAAAATATCTCATAAAAATTTTTACTAAATAATTAAAATTCAATGTTACACATCAATTTATAAATAATTAAATGCAAAAATTTGTTAAAAATTTGACAGCTTTTTATTTTCCAGCCCCATAAATAAATATTTGTTTTTTTCTTTTCTCTTACATTAACAAAAAAGTTGTTAAATTTGAATTTTGTTTTCATTTTCAACGAATAATTAATTAATATAAATTGATAAATATGCAAAAAAAAAAAAAAGAAAAAAAATTTTGTCAAATTTATAAAAAAATATTCGTATATATATATATATATATATATGTATGCAATAAAAGCATTACAATTGACTGGATAAATTCAAGCATTGTGATTAGTTGGATTAAAATATTTCTTAATTTGATAAATTCATAAATTGATAAATGTTCCTCATTGCTTTATCACTAATTGATAAGTATTCCTTATTGCTATATTATAGTATAATTTGTTCACAAATGAAAATTATATATGAAAAATTGAAATGAACGTGAAATAAATCCTAAATCTTTGAACATCTAAGCTATTTAAAAGATGATAAATGTTGAAATGAAATGAGTTAAAAATAAAAAGAGATATTAAAAATGCTCTCAAAGATTGCCATAAGCAATTTTTATCAAAAATAAATATGAAAAGAGCATGTCGAAGAAATTGCTTTAAAAAAAAAAAAAGAATTGAAGTAGAGATGATATATTTGAATTGAAAAAAATATTTAATCACTTATTTTTGCACTAATAAAAATCGCATTTCATTGAAATAATTGAATAAAAAAAAAAAAAGGAAGAAAGAGAGAGAGAGAGGAAAAGAGAGGGAAAGAGAGAGAGGGAATGATTAAGTTTATCTTTAATATTTACTGATATATTAGACAGAGGGAGAAGGAAAAAACAAAGATAGAGAGAGAGAGAGAGAGAGAATTCAATTATATCTTATTAAACTTCTATCATTTTTTGGCTTTATTCTTTTTCATTCGAAATAATTTTTATGAATAAAAGAAATTTGATTTTATATTATTATTTGATTTTATAATTTTATAGTTTATCATACTAATAATTGTCTATCATATTACATCAATTTTGCTTTTATCAATCATTTTACAGCAGTTATCTTTATCAATTATTACAATAATCGCTTACTTAATTATGTGAAATTTATCCAAGCGACATTTGATATTAATTACATTTCTTATCAATCAATCAATATTGCAATATTTGATCAGCGTAGTTATTTTAAGGAAATATAGTCAACTAAGAAGTGTAATGAGCATAAATAATATCATTGGAATATTTTCAACATAATTCCATCTAAATTAAAATTATCTCAATTATTTATTAAAAATTTAGGAAATCCTGAAATTTAAAGGATTTTCAACAAAATTTCCACACACACACACACACACATACACACACACACACACACACACACACACATATATATATATATATAAAGACGAGAGTGATAATATTGAATTTTTGTTGGGAAAAAGAAAGAAAAGATTTGCTGTTAAATGAGGAACATTTTTAAACAAATTAAAAAGGCTTCCTACATGATATCATTTATTTTATTTTGTTTTAAGGAAAAAAAAAAATTAAAGAACGGAAGATAGGAAAAGGAAAATTACTAAATATCAAATATCAAAGAAAAAAAAGAAGAAAATGAAATGAATTTAGGATTTAATCAAATTTTTAAATTTCTGAAACTTGAAAAAAAAAAAGTGAAAAATAAGCAAATGAAAGAAGATATGAACATATTTTGCAAATGAATTGTGCACACATCTGCCTATATTTTAGATATATAATTGTATTGCATATGTATGTATCAAAGCATTTAACAAAGGAATTCTTTTTTTTTTTTTTTTTTGCCTTTTTCATTTAAATCCAAATTTATAATGCCTACTAAATCTTCGCCATCTCATCTTTCTTTCAGGAATTTTCACTTTTCTCAAATACTTTACTTTACTTTACTTTATCCATCATTTTCTTTTCTCACTCTTCATTTATCATCGTTCATATATCAATGCATTAATCACTGATAAACTGATAAATGATACGTCTAGCATACACGTCAACACTTTATCATCCATCACAAACAACAAACCTATCTTACTGCTTTTGAAATATTTCAAACAGCTCTGTCTATACATATCATCCTATTATTAATGTAATATGCATTCGTGTTAATGTGTGCACCTGTCTGTAACCTTTCTGAGTAATTATATACATATAATATATGAATGATCTGCGCATAACCATAATTCATAAATAGACCTACATATTTATGTCTACGTGGATAGATTGGTGCACACATCCATACACACACATACACACACATCCATACACACACACACACACACACACATACACATAAATACACTCTTATGGAGCACTATGGAGCACTATATATCTTTGCAGATTACGGGTATACCTATCATTGTAAAAGGTCAAAAAGTGAAAAGTTAAGCCTTTCAAGTAATTCAATAAAGTGATAAGCAAACATACACACACATACACATACATAAATACATATTTACATGTACAAACACACGTACAGACACATACAAGCATACATGTACTCACGCAAACCTACACGGAAAAATATCAGTACGCACGTATGCCTACAGATATACCGTATCAAAATTAACTTAATTAAATAAGTGAATGAGAAGAAATGAATAATACAATAAAGTTAACTAGCAAAAATAATTAGTAATTACTCATTACAACTAATAAAATACCTTTTATCCAAAAATTTCAAACAAGCAAAGCATAATTTATTTCTGCGTGGAATAAATATGAAAAGGTAAAAAAGAGAATAAAAGGAAATTAAAGAATTCTATTGCTCTAAAGGAACTGATTAATTAATTACTGAACAATTAATTCATCACAATCAATATTGTGATAAATAATTGTGAGGTATTATTTAAATGAAATAAATAAGGATAATTAGTAAGTATGCGAGAAAAAAGACAAGAAAAAAGTGAAGTAATAAATAGTATCAAATGAAACGAAAAAGGCAACAAGTGATTTAAATGAAACCAAAATTGATTTCAAAAAAAAAGGCAAAAAAAAAAATCAAAAAAATCAGATATATCCAAAAACAAAAATCGGAATATAAATTCAAATCTAATTACGCTTCATGAGTAATCATAATTGAATCCTTTGAATTTCATATTTCCATTTTCTCTTTTTCCTTCATTTTAAATTACTAATACTTTTTAATTATTTATAATCAGGATGAATTCCTGATTTATCCATTCTGCTAGCTAATGATATTCATTCCTCATTGACCAACCAATAAATTAACCGGTACCAATAATATCCATTTAATTATATTATATTTTGAAAATTTTCCGAAACTGATGTATATAATAATTTAAATCTATAAAATATGCTTCAATATAAATGGCAAACAATTAGCAAAGATTAACAATTAAATATATAAACAATTAGCAAAGATTAACAATTAAATATGAAACATTTTGCATAATAAAATAACAATTTAATTATTAACAACATTATTTAATTATTAACAACAAAACTCCGAGTTTTGTTGTTAATAATTTTGTTGATAGACTCTAAACTTTAACCAACGACCACTACACGACCCTCTTATATGATTAAGACATCAGGATGGAAAGGCGAGAATTTCAGCCGATTTGCAAATAAATTTCAATCATCAAAATTTTTAAACATATCAGTTAAGCTTTCCACAAATTAGTTTAGAAAAAGAAACAATTCCAGCTCATTTTTCCAATTACTGAATTGTTTATTTCTCGGACTATGACCTATGACCCTGGTCGCGGTTATCAGTTACGAATTATCGATTTAGCAAGAAAAATTTTAGAAAAATGTAAGTACTTCACATTCAACAATTCTTATTTCTTTCACTTATTTTGCACATCAAAATTAAGCGCAAAAAAGAATAGAAAAGAGAAGGAAAGAAAAAATAAGGAAATTTCATTTTTGTGACGGAAAAAATTGTGAATTCTATTTTCGTCAAGGGGAATAAGAAAAGGAATGAATGGAATAAAATGAAACGGAATGAAATGAAGCGAATGAAATGAAATGGAATGGAATGGAATGGAATGAAATGAAATGAAATGAAATGAAATGAAATGGAATGAAATGAAATGGAATGAAATGAAATGAAATGAAATGAAATGAAATGGAATGGAATGAAATGAAATGAAATGAAATGAAATGGAATGGAATGGAATGGAATGGAATGGAATGGAATGGAATGGAATGGAATGAAATGAAATGAAATGAAATGGAATGGAATGAAATGGAATGAAATGAAATGGAATGAAATGAAATGGAATGAAATGAAATGGAATGAAATGAAATGAAAGAATGAAAAAACGAAAGTGCAGGAAGAAAGGCTTAAGCCAAAAAAAGGAAAATGCATCATTATGCAAACAAAATATCGCTTCTAGTTTCACAAAAAAAAGGACCGGTTTGCGACATCAAAAAAAAAATTCATTTCTTAAAAATTTTTTTAAATCACTTTCCTCTCTTTCCTTTTGCCAATCTTTCCGACAACAATTATAACAAAAGTAAAAAGCTTGAAGATTTTCTCTTCGGTAAATAATTAATTATATTCACTTGTAAGTAATAATTCTTCGACAAATCATTAATTAGTTCCATTTGGTGGGAACAATTTTTATTTCAATTTGAAAAATAAATTCACATTTAAATGAGCAAAAAAAAAAAAAAAAAAATTTGATAGTCTTTTCCTTTTTCTTTCATTGATTTATTCATATATTTTTTTTTTGAGATATTTAACAATGATTTTAAAAAAAAGAATTATAACTAATGTACTATTTGTCTAAGTATTCTGATATTAGATTTTTAAATGAATTACAATGCATAAATACATATATGAAAAACATGAATATCAAATGAAATGAATACATAATAACTTGAAATGCTTACTAAAATACAAATTAGCAATGAATGACAAAATAACTGTATTTTTACGATAATATTTTTCCACTGACACTAATTGCTTTTATCATATCACATAAATAATACATAATACAACTAAAAACTTTAATTAATTATTGCAAACTATTTAAATTAAAAGAATTTTGAAAAATTAAAATTAAACAAAAAATTACAATTTTTTTTTTCGTAACGTAATTTGTTTGAATTATTTGATGGTTGCTATTATTTAGTATTAAATTGCACAGTAAACAGAACTTTTTTCTTTTTGTTTCAATGAAACATTCAAATTGATGTAAAATTTAAACTGATCAAATTTCAAGTTAAAAAATAAAAAGTTAAAGATTTTAGCTTTCATTTCTTCATCCTCTCTTTCATCAACATTCCACAAATTCTAGGCATTCATTTATGCGGGGTAAAAATATTGACAGTGCCAACTGCAAGTGAATGACAGAACTTAAGATTATTTTAGTTTAATTACCAGCTTTTCCGGATACAATAAAATCTTTAATGAAATATCATATATAAATGAAAATAACTGAAAATGACAAACTGCTGTCACAATAATACTGATGACTCACTGATGCTGCACTATTTGGTTGGATTGCAAATAATAACAAAGTAATATCAAATATTATTTTTAAATATGGGTCAAATAAATGTAAATAATTGAACTCTTCGGTTGACAATAAATCAATGATAATTTAAAAGTTTAAGTAAATTTAATAAATTAAAAAAAAATTCTTCCAATCAATCTTTTGACAAATGTTTTAAAAAAAAGTATGAGCATGATTAAGAATTTATTGTTGATAAATTTTACAAAACTATTTCTTTAAAATTTCTATTAATTATTCCGTTTCCCGTATTTTCCATCTCAATGATCTGTTTAATTTATACATTTTTTTTTTCTTTCTCAATTTCCAAAGTATGTCCTATTTTTTTCTTATTGTCTATTTATCCTATAATATAGCACTATTGTATTAGTTTGTTTGGAAAAAAGAAAACAATTATTTCCTACTATACTATTATTGGTTAAAATATAGGCCTAAAAATGAAAAAATCTTAAAAAATGTTCAGAATGAAAAAAAGTGAATGAGAGAAGTTTTAAGGACATAGACAAACAAATGCTTTTACATCATCATTCATTCAATAATCAAATCAAATATAATGGAAAAGAGATTTTGAGGGAAAAACATCATCGTCATCAATAACATTACTTTTATTAGTATCTCAAAATCATCATTGACGTTAACATTACTATCATTATCACTATTACTGTCATATTACCATCATCAACGGATCATTAACAATACCGTCATTTTGTTAACAGTTGTCATCATTACTACTATGATCATTAATATTATTATTATTATGAACAATAGCAAAATTATTAATTGTGTTACCATTAAAATTAGCATCTAATATTTTTATTATTATCATTAATATTTTCAACATTGCCATCACCACTATCATAACTGTTGATATTACTAATACTGACTGATACACACGTAACAGTACTATTGTTAATATTACTACTATTAACAACATCATTAATATTATTATTATCATCACTATCATTACTATTGCTACTATCAATTAGCATTTCAAATGATAAGGAAAATAATGCAATTTGCATTTAGTGAATAATAATTAATCAATACGACATACAATAATTCACTCAATAAATCAATATTTAACTAACAAACTGAAATTCTTGAAGATATTTCCCTTCTCTCACTTTCCTCTTCCCTCTATTTCACTCTCTCTCTCTTCATTTAATCCTTATGTATAGCAAAAGATTGTTGAAAATTTTTAAAATTTTAACTTCTTTCTTCTTTCCAAACTATTAAATATGAAATTTTGATAACTATCACTTTTACATGTGAATGACGAAAAGAAAAAAGTTTTTGAAAAATTTAAATTTTAGATTTTCAAATTATTCAACAAAAGGAACAAAAGCATTTGTCTGATATTCCGTTGGCAAAATCAATCAAAGATAAAAAGAAAAAAAATGAAGAATTTTTTAATCCCAATAGTGTGTTCAAAAAGTTTTGGAATTAAAATTTGAACTTTGAAAAATATATTTCCTTGAAATATTACTGTGAATTTCCTTCCTGGAATCATTCATGCACAACTACAAGTTTTCTTTCCCAATCTAAAACTTCTAAAAATTGATCGCTTTGAAATATGAAGTTAAATTCACTACATTATTAACTTCGTTTCCATTGAAAATCCAGTTTTCAAAATTCTCAAATTTAAAATAATAATAATTTGATAAAAATGGCTGCAAAAACTTGGCTAGCTTAATTGGCAGCTAATTAATTCAGCTAAATTCCTGCTCTTCCAGGATCAGAAGAATTGAAAAATAATGAATAACTTGTTGATTCATCCATTTAACCATTTCCAAATTCAAATGATCCATTCAAATTATACCCCTGTTAGAGATACGATTTAAATGATAATTTTGGAGAGAAATAATTTCAACATCGATCATCAAATAACAAGAGAGAGTAATGAAAAAAGAAAATTTTCGAATGAAGAATTCGAAATTACAAATCCTTCTGATTCATTCATTTGTATTATTTTTATTCATATTTATCATAATTTTAAATCGTAAACTTGTAGCAATTGCAAGAAACTTCTTAATTTGTAATAATCATTCTTTTCAATCCATTTCGTTTGCTTCGAAAAGTTATAAAATAAATGTGCTTCAATCATTAGGCTCTAAGAGAAAGCTTAATAAAGATATTCGAGAAATCTCGGTCCAAAATACTAGTTCGTAAGTGTATAGACGGTATGTTTTATTGTAACAAAAGAATTTAAAAAATGATACAGTAATTTAATCATGAAGTAAGTAAATTAAGTAAACTCGAAAAAAAAAACGATTGTTTAAACTTCTGTCATTTGTAATACTCTAAAATGATTTGCAACAATTTAATGAAATTTTTTTAATAATTAAATTTCAGATATGGAATATGTCACATGTCATCATAAAAGTTATTAAGAAATTTCTCAGAACGTCTTAAATCACTGAAACAAGCATAAGTTCTATCAATAATGATATATCATATTGTAATTATGCAAATTATTTTAACTGATAATTTTTACGAGTAAATAAATAAATAATTAAGTACAAGTAAGTAAATAATTAAGTAAGTGAGCAAGTAAGCAAGTGATATATGGATAATCATAAATTTTATTCAACTAATCTTTATTGTAATTATTAAAAAATTTCTCAGAACGATAAAATTCAACAATTTTAGAAAATTTGATAAAAAGTTTACAAACATGCAAATAATCATTCTTGTCAAAATCATTTTTTGCTTGAGAAAGTTACAAAATAAAAAGTGCTTTAATCATTAGCTCTAATGTAAAGCTCAATAGAGATATTCGAGAAATCTCGTAAGTTATATTAGATGGTATGTTTTATTGTATTAAAAGAATTTAAAAATGATATAGGAAACTGAAATGAAATGAAAAATTGCTAGCAAAAATTTAGTATTGTATTTTTTATTTGCTATAGAATAATAAATTTGAATAAATATCCATTTCTTTTCCTTCTCTAAGCACAACTTAATTAATTAATTCGCTTACTGCTTCATACAGCAATTTTAATATAAATTAAAGCTGTACCTGACAAATTAATTATTTATTTAAAAGAAATGAGTAGAGAACATTGCGACAGATGATTCTACTATTATTAAATAGGTTAATTTTATTAATTCGATGAATGCAGCTCGATTAATTTCATTTGTCAGCAAAGCTATTTACTGCTACTGCGACAATTTATTTATATACTCTTGCTGAATTGAAATTTAAATGATTGGATTATACTTAGTAATTTGAAACGAGCCTTTACTTAATTACTTAATACAATAGGATTGACCGTAAGTACTATAATGCAAATAACAGAATACTAATTAAAATGCTCCAAATCGTTCAAATCAATCAATTAACTGAATTGAAATCACGAGCTTAATTAATTTTACAGCAATGAATAATTCTATTATCAGTTCAATAATTTGTTAATATACAAAAATTACAGAACGAAATGGGAAACTCTTGAGAATATAATCCATATAAACTCAAAAAAAATGACAAAATAATAACAACAACAACAACCACAAAAACAACAAAAAAAAATAACAACAGCGATAACAATAACATTAAAAGCAACAACAAAAAGCAATGATAGCAATAGCAACGATGATAACAAAGACTGCAATAACAACAGCATATCAGCAACAGCAACGATACAGCAACAATGACTGTAATAACAACAACGATAACAACAATAATGATGGCAACAAGAGCGATAATATCAATAATAATAGTAATAACAATAATACAACAATGACAAAATGAGTGGAAAATTTTAGGAATGAGAAAATTCTTAGACATGATGAATTCACTGATTGAAAAATGATGGAAAAGAGTGAAAAGTAAGAACAGAAATAAAAACGAAGATGATTTATGCTAGTATCATTTAAGACAAAAAAAGACGCAATTTTGCGAAGCAAGTCTTAAACGATAATGAGGCTTTTTTAGTGATTTAGGACTGTGCACTTTAATACTTTAGCAATAATAATTGGCTCAATAAATGTTTTTTTCTTCACGATTTTCACGATCTTAGCACATTTTTTTGCTTCCTCGAATAAATCTCTTTACTGCTATGAAATTGATACAATGCTCAATTCACATAAGAAAAGTTTAACAGAAAAAAGAATGACGCAACAAACTACGTAATGTAAGATGTAATTTATAGAGATACAATTGGCTAATTAACGTAGATAAAGTTGGCAACTAATTTTGATAATTAAATTTTCTGTTAGATATTCAAAAAAATTTGATAACTAAATTTTAAATTCTAATATTTTTTTTTTGATAAACATAACAAAAAGCAAATAAGTAAAGCATAAAATTGCTTATAAAATTGTAAAGCATAAATAATAAAATTTTATGCAATAAATGTTTTTTGCTATTCCTTACACTACCTGGCTCAATATATTTAATTGAGCCAATTTCTTTCACAAAATTTCAGCGGGAAGAAAAGAGAAAATAGGACTGAGATGGTTGACCAAATATTTAATTAAAATGTAAATATTAGATGAAATCAAAATGCAAATATCAAATGTCTGATAATTAAAAGGATCAGAAAAAAGGCATTATTATTATTATTAGGGCGACTGAAAGAGGAAATTTAACAATGAATGTATTAAATATTTTTTCGAAATCCTTTTAATGCCTTTTAACTTTGCCGATTTTTTATCGTTTAATGAAACTTTCATCAAATCATTCAATTTTTTTTCCAATATTTTTTCAATAAGTCATAAATTTTTTCAATCGTAAAATTGCTTATAATTTCTGCCATTAAATATTTGAATGTAAAAAGAGAAAAAAGAGAAAAAGATTTATGGAAAAGTATTTCAAAGTGAACGGAAACAGGAAACGCAAATATCCTACATGAAAATGTTTCAATTCATTCTTTTTTTTCCTCACAACATTTCTTCTATTCCATCATTTACGTCATTTACAATGCGTCAATCTGTTTCATAAATAAAATGATCTATAGTTAACTGGTTAATTTGTAGTTAAATTTGTAATTAACTAATGAAATTATTGATTAACCGTGGAAATTTTCCGAGATATCTTGGTATTTTTAAACTACAAAGAAAATAAGGAAAAGTTAATGGCAAACACACAAATACAACACACATACACACACACATACATACAACACAGACACACACACATTATGGTTGAAGTAAGTATAAGTGCTTCCCTTATCGATTCTAAAAGATCATTGTAGATTAAAACCTGACCCAAACACTGGAATGTCAAAACTTTGTTCTCAAATACCAAAAGTTTACCAATTTATCACGGTACAGGTTTATCACGGTACAGGTAAGTACAGGTAAGTACAGGTAATTTATTTGTCACAAATAAACCCACAAAAGACTCCTCTCTTCCATTCCACACAATTCCAAACATTATTACTTCATCATATCATCATACTTGATCACTGGGATCAGTAAGCTTCCGCAGAATACTTCAGATTTTTGCAACTGAGAATCAAATGTTGAAAATCTTCGATCCAAATCATCTCACAGCACAATTTACAATTATTGGATCGAACAAATAATAAATATGAAATTTAAAAAAAAAAAAAATAATGGACAAACTTTTTTTAAGTTAATTTTTAAAATCTACACCTACTAAAAATGGATTGTAAAATTTTTTTAATAAAAATCAATTACAATTGATTGTTGTAAAATTGTCTGATAATTTTGTTAACTTTCAAAAGTTTATTTGAAAATGTCAATATTAAAATGATTCATTTATTAAATATATGATTTGTTCAAAATGGGGTTAAGATTTCAAAGAAATTCTTGCTAATTTCAATTAACATTCACGTGGAAATTACGTGAACATCACATGAACTCACAAAGCATACCGTTTGCAAAATTTGCATTCATATTGTTAGTAAAACTTTCGGATGCCTGTGGTGCTATCATTACAGTTGCTGTTGCTGTTACCGGCGATATGATGCAATCAGTATCGGATAGAGAAAGTGTAGTGGAACCGAAATGGTCATTGTTTGTTTGCATTGTCATTCAATTGATTCGAATAAGACAATAAACAGAAATAAAGAAAAAGAAATAAAAGAAACAAATAATTAGCAAAGGAAATTTAATTTAACGGATCAGGATTGGAATAACAGTAGTAATAGAAGTAAAATAGTGAATGGTACAATAGCAGTATGTATGGCAGTTTCAATCAACCAGTAATTACCCATTTCAACTGGTTTTATCATATAAAATTTGAAACGTTCTGCAACAGTTGCAATTAAATGATTGTCATTTATTATTGTCGCTTATCAGTTTATCAATAATTTCTTATACAAGCTTATCAATTTATCAATAATTTCTTATATAAAGCTACAGTAAATAAGCTATATTCTATTATTATTTTATTTATTTGATATTAATAACTAATAATTTATGTTAATTTGAATGTAAAACTTTTTTCAATAGATAATTTAACATTTTACAACTAATTTAAAAGTACCTAAACAAAAGGGATAAGTTTAGTGTATAATCTAAGGGACAAATTGACCAATAAAAAGTTATATAATAGAGTGACCGATAGAACATATAAAAATAATCAAATGGATAGCATTTGAATAGTGCTCAAATCTGAATAAATTTTAGTAAAATAAGTAGAGAAACGAAATGTTGTTTGTTTATGTATGCTTTATAGACTAATAGAAAAACATACACACACATACATGCATACACTTGATACATACAACTGATACACACATATACATCACATACAACATACAACACACACACACACACATACATACACACACTTGTACCCATAATATCAATGTACTTAACAAACATACATCGAGTTTGAGTTTATACGGACATACACGGATACACGCAGACACAGACACAGACACAGACATACATACACGCACATACACGATCGATACATCGTTGTCTTCGTGTCATTTAGTTGTTGAGTGGCCGGTGATGGTTTCAGTGTTACGACGGACTGATACATACATATATTTCTTTTACGCCAATGGCTTTCATTTGGTAATTTTACGCTGCAGTGCAGCTACACTGCATGCATTTTCATTGCAGTATTACTTGAAAGAGAGCAGAAGAAAGAGAATGGAAGGAAGAGAGGGACAGAGAAAATTTTAAGAAATTTAGTTAAGAGGAATATAAAATAATTAAAGTATAATTAACTTTTTACAATTGATTAAATAATAGGTTAAAATATTTGATGTGAAATGTTAAAATATTATTTATAGTTTATATATATTTACTTTTTAAGACATAATGTAATGTATGTAGGAAGAATGTTGTATGATTAAGTGAAACGTGTAATTAATATTATTATTATTTGTTAAAAATTTGCGTTTTTTTTTTTGCTGAAATAATTTATTTTTGATTATTTTACACGTTTAATTAATTAATTGTTAGCGTTAATTAATTACTTACTACTTATCAATTACTTTAATGTGTAAATTACTCAAGAAAATTATTAAGTAAATTTGTGTGTTCTTTTATAAATGGAATTAATTAATTATTTAACTTGCTATAATTATTTTTGTACCGATATTTATATCAATTTTAATTATCTCATATAATATATATATATATACATCAATTCTTTGCATATTATTTCCAGTGTAGTAAATTGCTATTGATTAATTAATTAAATTGTTTGTATGATATTTCATCAATTCTTTGCTATCTGTTATTTCGTCTTAATTAATAGTAGTAATAAGTAATATTAGGTGTGCAACACCTCCAATTATTTAAAAAAGTATGAAATAGTTGAATGGAAATATTATAAAAGATAAATATATGTTAAGGGTTGAAGTAAAATGTTAGTAATTATTTGACGAGTAATGATAATAATCCATGATAGCGACAGTTTGCTATTAAATCATTTCATTGAAATTGTTTGGAAATGTTTCCGGAAGTTGAAAAATAATTTGCACACAATTTTGATTTCACTTCATAGATATAATTCCGGAAGTGCATTACAAAACAAAAAAAAAAAAAAAAAATTCTAATTGCTTTGTGTAAAATTGCAATAATAAAATATAACAGCCATAATTAGCAAATTTGAATTATTCTCTGTATTTGTATTCATCTGTTGTTGTTTCAGGATGAATGTGGTGGAAAATTATTTGCCGGAACGATATTTATTTGATCAGGCAGCTATATTGTTATTAGAAGGGGCTGAATTTTTCCGATCGCACAATCCTCCAAAATATAAAATGGCTATTAAATGTTTAAAGGTTCATTTTAAAATGTCTTTTATTTGTAGAAGATATTTTTCTTCATATATAGTTAGTATCTTTTGTAAAAGTTTTCTTTTGAACATTTGAATTTTTCATTATAATTTCTAATTCGTACAGGTATTCTTTATGAACAGGCAAAATCAGTGGAAATTTTTTCGCGCTCGATTTGTTTTAATTAAACTAATTAATTAACCATCGAAATATTTGAAGAATACCATTTCAGGCATGTTTCAAAACATTGATAACCCATGAAATGGCATCATTTGTTAATTTTCAAATTGGAAAGTTATATTTTTATTATACAAAAAATATTGAATTAGCAAGGCATCACTTGGAACAAGCGGTATTTTCATTTTGTTTTTTGTCAAACTTTTTCACTGTTTGCATTATAGTAAAGCTTAAAATCACTGTCGTTACTAGCACAGTAAAGTTTTAAAAGTAAAGCAAAACTAGTACAGAAAGAAATTTTAAATTTATATTTTTAATTAATACACCAGAAATTTGAACTTTTATTTGATTTCACAAAATTTGCGCTTATATTTATGCTTACGGAAAATGAAAATTTATATCATTTAAAAGAAAATCTAAGATTCTATTATCATTAAGGGAGTGAAAATTATAGTAAAATTTGTAAGTAAAATATGATTTAGTGATAAATACAGTAAAATTTACGTATACTTTAATTTATGTGTATGATTTTTTTTGCACGATTGTTTATTTTTGACTACTTAGTTTCCCATTTTTTCTACCTTAATTTTTAGTATCATGGAATGAAAGAAGCAGGTACTGAATATACCAAATATCGAATTGAAATAGCCTGTACAATTGCTGAAGTGTATATGCAATTAAAAATTTTCGAGCCAGTAAAGCAACTATTACGGAAGGAATCGGCGCATTCCCGAGATTTTCCTGTTATTCATGCACGTCTCCTATTTCTGCTTGCGGTATTATTTTCTCTTTTTTTTTTTTTTTTTTTTAAATTAGTCTTTATTGATGATTACAACAAAACGGGACCAATCATGTGTTCTTTTTTCGAAGTTTCTAAAAAAAAAAAAAAAAACAAATAATAGCTGCTAATGATTTAATCTAATAATTAATTGTTCAACTCTATCATCAATAATTAAAAAAGGGGCTTATAACGTTGAAGAAATAATCATGCCTTCCATGTTACTCATTAATTAAACTTAGCTTGGTAGCTGAAGTAATCAATTTTTTTCAGGGAAACTGGATAATAAGATGGCTTAATTTAGCATGCTAAAAAAGAGACTTATTTAAGGGATATTTGGCATTATTAGAAGTAAAATTTAAAAAATTTATTTTCAGATTAGATGAAAAAATAGTTTTTTTAGGAAATCCATAGAGCAATGAATGATTGGAATAGTGCAAGTGAAATAGTCGAAGCTGGTGCAACATTGTTCAGTCAGCTTGGTGATCCAGCTTTGGAGTGTTATTTTCGTCTTTCATCTGCGATGGTAAGTTTGGATAAAAAGTTGAATAGTAGGATTAATTGCGAAGATTCTAGAAATATATCTTATTTTAAAGAACAAAAATAGAACTTTATTTCAAACAACAGCAAGGAAAGCGTTATGTTTATTGTCTTCATTGTTGAAAATTCAGGTTGCTACTTCCATATTCCTTTTTATAATTTTGGTAAAAAAAAAACCGGATAAAGATACCTGATAATGTAAAGCATGATTTAAAAAAGCAAAAAATTTCTCAAATTTTTACATAACGAAAAAAAAATTTCTTGTAAATAAATTTAATTTAATCGAAAACTTTCATCAATTACTATTTTTCATCAAAATTTTCATCGGTTGTGGTCACACATTTATTCTGTAATTTGTTTTCTGTGTAATTTTCGGACTAGTTAATGAGATATCCGGAACATTTTCCACCTTTTTCAATCCGACAAAGCACTTAGGTCCAAAAATTTATTGAGTATCATAATTATATCATATTACAATATCATATGTCGTCACTATTATCACGTTCTTCTTAATGTTGCAGATTATATCGATGGATTTAAGTCGAGAAGAAGAGCTGATGAAAAGTATAATGGAAGTAAGTGAGAAGCTAGTAACACTTAATGCCGATAATGCATGTTTGGATTATATCAAAGCTTTCTGTTGTACGGTTCAAATTTGTTTCTTCATTTCAGCTGGCTTGGTTTGTTATATTTTGTTAAATGAAGCGAATTTTAGCTTTTTTAAATTAAATTTAGTGAAAAATTTTCATCAGTTATTTGAAAATGGCTAGTTTTAGTTTCAAATATCTTTTGTCCTTAAATGACAAAATTAAAAGTTGAAACGAGCCCATCTTGATGTATTTCGAAATTTTGAAATAGAAAATACTGGGATAGATTAAAATTCAGTCATGCTGCATTTGAAACCGTTAAACTTGGATTATAAAAACTAAAGAAAAAAAAAAGAATTTAAAAATATCGAAACTTTTTACTTTTAAAATTTGACTATAGTTATACTAACTCAAAATTTGAACTAATTCAAAAAAGCAACAGGTTTGAATGACTAAATTTGAAAAAACTGAAGTTTTTAACGGGATATTTTATTGATCCAATTAATGGGATTTTTATTTAAGTTGATATATTTCAATTTCAACTGGTCAGCAGTTCATTTTATTGATCCAGTTAATGGGATTTTTATTCAAGTTGGTATATTTTAATTTCAATTGGTCAGCAGTTCATTTTTGTTCAATGTTTTTTAGTTAAAAAGTACAAAATCATGCTTGCGACAATTGCAAACATTGGTGCAAACGATGAAATTAACCTACGGTGAGGCAGCTCCGGTAATATGGCCAACTTTTGATTGGATGGGTAAAGAAACGTTAATTGCCCTTACTTACGTACTTACTGTGATACAAAGTTTACAAACATGCCAAATTGAAAGGTTAGTTATATGTATTATATTAACTTTTGATCAATTAGTAATTGATGCACCTCTTGGTGTAGTGGTTCTTAGCGGTAGTAAAATGGTTGAAAGTTCATTCCTCATGATTAATCTTAAGCCACCATACTGGGCATGATGCGCATGCAATTCAGTGCAGGTGCTATCAAATCAGTGGTGGCAAAAGTGGAAGGGAATTTAATCACAAATTCGTTGTTAAATTACATGGCGGATTTGTTTCATGTACCTCGTACAGCTATCATAATAATACGGATGTGTGGGATGGAAGTTTCAAAAATTGATTAAAATTAAACTTCAGATGAGTATTTGAAAACTAGCTGCCAAATTACAAATTTTCCATTCATTTATTTAAATCATTCAGATTATTTATTGAAAGCTTATGATGTAGGAAGCGTCTGACTTTTATGCATTATGCATAAAGTCAGTTAAGTATTATTATTTAATAAACTTATCTATATTTCATATAGATAAGTTTATTAAATGATACGTGAAGAGTATGGGCGTAAGATGCTGATTTGTATTGTTGAAAAAAAGTGTCGGATTTTCATTTCTTTAAAATGAATTGAATAGGTTTATTTAGTGATACATGGAAAATGCGAAGATTAGAATTTCAAACTTTTCAAGAGTATTCAAATTGCTAAGATAGATTCAGTTGTGATAGGTGATTAGGGAGCCTAAAAAATTCCAGGGACGTTAAGGATTTTTTCCAACACAATACAATAAATCTATAATGATGTTATATTTGATATTGTATACGCCTGATAACAGTTTAAAAAGATCACTATTTCTATATACAAAGCAATATTGTAAAACGCTGAAGTAATATTGTTATATGAAGCAGAGATTAAAAAATAATTTATTTGTGATCCCTTACAGAGCTCATAAATATCATTCTATTGCTATGCGACATATCACTGATATGCGACATCTAATGACCAAATCAAATTGGCCAGTGATAAGGCGTGGAGCGTTGGATTCATTGGCTGCATTTGAAATTATACTACTGGAAAATATTTCGGCTGCACAGTTAATGCTAGCACGACCATTGGAGACTATAAATGTTGTATGTTTAAAAATATTTTTTTTTTACTACTTTGATTATTTCAATATGTTAAAAAAATTTTACTTATTATAACAATTTGTAATTTTTTAATATCTCACTGAGGATGTTTTCATTTATTCCGTGTTTTTTAACATTTCATATGTATTAAAAAAAAAGGAATACCATGTAGTAATTTGCTTCCTTCTTTCGGATTGCCGGATTGCTTTCTTCTTCTCTATTATAATATGATTTTATATACTGAAAATATAGTGCGATATGATGAAAATTTACAAATCGTGAAATTTTCAAAATGTTATTGTTCATAGTTGAATATTGCTTTGTTTGTTATAATTTCTGTGCATTACGTAGTGTAACAAAAATCAGAGATTGGTAAATTTTAGAAAAATTTAAATGTTCCATTGCAAGATAGAATTTTGAATTACAAAGTTTCTTAAAACATTTCAGCTGGGTGCAATGATGGAACGAATGAGGCAAAGTAACGATTTGTTTGGTCATTTTGAAGCACAGTTGCATACACTATTGGTAAGTGCTCTATTATAAGCAATTAATTATCGCAGCATAATTTTGTCAAAATAGCGATGTTGTAATGTTGTTGTTAATTTCTATAATTCAGTAGTAGTAGTAATAGTAGCAGTAAGTGACGGATTTCAGATGATAAAATAAGATCGGTGATTGTAGTGATAAAAAATTGATAAAAAATGCAAAAAAATGAGAGAAAAAATGATGGATGAAAGAATGGTAAATTGTTTTTACTAGTTCTAATATTTTTATCATTGATTTATCAAAGTGTTAAGTCTAAATTCTGAATCTTCAATTTTAGACTTTAAAATCTTAAGGATCATTAAAATTAAGTAATTTCATTCATTCATTATTTTTCAAAATTTTGTACTTTTTGATTAATTGTACTTTTTAGGGTATGTACTGTTGGTTTGTGCATTTACCAGATGATGCAGAGCGACAATTTCAGGCTGCTTTAAGGGTAAATGATTGATTGTTTCGTGCAATCACAAATTTAAGAATAGCATCACTGTTGATAGTTTTTAGCTATTAAAATATATTTAAGTTCATATTGCTGAACGTATATGTACATATTTATCATATGATACTTTTGATATATATGTATTTCAATTTGATGATTTTTTTAGATATTTATGAACTAAATAACAGTACATTTTACAGACAGCGAAAGATACAGAATCGTGGACTGTAGTAAATTTAAGCTTAGCAATCCTCTATTTGATGACATGTCGTGAAGCTGATTTTTACGGTTTATTCGAACGAATTACACCCGGCAAGTTGCAGTCCAGTTCATCTCTTCTGAAAGCATCTGCCCATTTCGTACATGCATTGCATTCTTACTTACATTCCAGATTGCAAGAAGCTAAGTGAGTTTATTGTAGTACTAAATTTTCCTAACAAGCAAATCATATCTGTTTGCATATGGCTGGGCAAACAATTCATTTGATTTAATCTGAATAATTACATAAATGATTTAGTTTGATTTATAGTAATAATTCATTTGATGAATAAAATTTTCGAAGTAATTCGCTTTAGGAATTTATAACAATAATTCAAATAATAGAATTTGTAATAAAAATTCAAATAACAGAATTTATAATAATAATTTAAGTACTATGTATTTTTTCTAAATAAACTAACATGAAAAAAAAAACGATCAGATTACTTTTATAAATTGCATAGATGATACGCAATATCCATACTACTTTGTTGCAATTTTTTACTTTTCCTTTTTTAAAATGTTGAAAAAAAAAAGTAATTTATAATTGTTGCAGAAGTCACATAACAGATAGCGTAACAATCGTTCGTGATGAAGGTGTGCCACGGATACAAGCTCTTGCAACGCTTCTTTCCGCTAAGCTAGTCGCTGTCGATGTGCCTGATATGTTAATTGCTGCAAATAATTTTGCAACAAAAAGTTCCGATCATTCGTTAGCGTTATGGTTAAATCAAATTATATATGGTTGGTTTTTTTTTTACTTTTAAATAAATTTTTAATAATTTATTACATTTACTCATTGATCGCTTCATTAAACTGTTAAGAAATATTTTTGCAAATATTGTCGCTCATCTGTTTAAGATTTAAAAAGCTAAATAAATTCCTGTAATTATTGAAAAAGTTTTTCTAAATATTTTAAAAAGTTGAGTAAAATGAAAATAATTGAAAATTCAAAATTTGAAACCGATATTGTAAGGTATTGTAACTGTCAGTATTTTGAATTTCACTGTTAATCAAACTGTTCTTCATGCAGAAGTTATTAAATTTAAAGTAATGAAGTCAAAAAAGATGATCGAATTCAATCAAATGAAACTTTTACTGTTCAGTTGGACTTGGCACTTTGTATTAAAATAGAGGAATTTAGGAATTTTTGAGCAGTTTTTATCAGTGCAAAAAAATTTTCTTTTTAATTTTTTCTTCGTTCAAAAAAGTAAGTTTTTTTTTTTAAATTTTTTTTTTAAACCATTAAACTTGATTTTAAGAAACACAAATACAGTATGGACATGTTGAGCAAGCAAAAAGTGTTAAAATGAAATTTGATCAAATGCAAGCGCATATTTCACAAGCCGTACAGGATGCTATTAATTCACCTGCACATTCATTAATTCAGGTATATTAAATGTTGTAATTGAAAGTTAATCAATTGCTGTAATTTAAAATTAATAAAATACATATTATAAATAATAATTTCAGAAGTGCAATAATTCATTGATCGCTTTGATTTTATTTTTAAAATGATCATTATAAGCTAATCATATAATATGTAAATATCGATGCAAAAAAAAATTTTTTAATCACTACTAATTTCAGAAATTTTTTTCATTTGAGTAAATACTTCCAATTTTACACTTAAACATTTTTGATGGATTTCTTTTCTTTTTGAAATAAACGCTTTTTGTAAGGGTATTTTTTGAATTTCTACATAAAAATTGCAAAGAGCTCTTTGTAATGATTTTATCATGATTCGTTCAATAAATTAAGTTTGTTTGTTTAAAGAAAAAAATCGAACTTGAAGTTGAAAAAAAGCCTTTTCAGTATTGTATTATTAAATGTGATAAAGTTGTTTTTGCTAATCCATTTTCAAATAAACTAATTTATCATTTTAAGCACTGATTAATTTATTTTATTGTAGTGATTTTGTCATTCTTTCAACATCAAGAAATTATTTAATTTTCTTCTTATTTAAAACTTTCCACTATGAATAATGTACATTATACATATATATAGCATTTCTGTATTTGTGTTTAAATTTGCAAAATTTTCAAATCAGTTTGAAAATTTAATTTGAACTTTAAGAAAAGCAACATGTTTGTTATAATAACTGATTGTTATTTTTAGTGGGAAGGTGGTACAGATGTTTTATAATTTCCGGAAAAGATGCAGCAATCAAACTAGCCAAATGGATCACAGTAATGGAGTAGATCTCGTAGTTCACAACCAGCTTCACAACATATATTTTGAACTTCTCGCAATGTTGCTGGTCGCAACAGATTTCCTGTAACTGAAAATAAGTGTTAAAGGTTGGACTGAATTTCCTATTCAAATAGGTAAGTTTGTTCAAAAAGAGAATGTTTATTTCTGATAATCAATGAATCACCTATTTATTATTTTAACTATATTGTGATCTGATCTTTATAGATTATTTGTATCTATTTAAAATATTTTAGCGACAACTGTTTTTTTCTACTTCATTTTTATTTCAAATATTTAAGTTATTTCAAGTTTGTTTGTATTTATGTGAATTTTATCACAGTGTGTTTTTGGACCGAAGGTCATTTGGGAAATGTTTTCATTTCTTTTAAGATATTATAATTATATGTATATATATATATATAGATTGATATATAGATATGTTTGAAATTTATTTATTTATATCAATTTCCTAATTTCAGATTTAATTTTTGTCATTGAATATATTTATATGTTTTTTCTTTATATACTATATAATTTTCCTATCTTTCTCTAGTCTGCATCCTGTTTATTAATATGGATGCAAATTTAAATGTGATTAGTTTTCATTATTTATTATTTACATGTTGCTTTTCTGTATTCCAATTCTAATTTTGGGTGTAAATTAGTTTTAAAGCAGTTTTACCATTCCAGTTAAGTTCAGTTCTCTGTGTGTGTGTGTGTGTGTGTGTATGTGTGTATGTGTGTATGTTGTGTATGTTGTGTGTCTATGTGTATGTGTGTGTTTTAAGGTATTTTATGAATTAAGTATAAATCAGGCCATGAAATATTCCGTGAAATAATTTTTTTATAAATTGTGATTTGAGAATTAAAAATTATCTTTCATGTACTGAACAATTTTTTAATGCCTCATATGCTCAATAAATTAATTGGCCAAATATGTAAATGTATTAGCCAGAAAAAGAGAATAAAAAGCCAACTAGTTTTGTCAAATATCTGGGGAGAAAGGAGAAAAATGTGTTTCAGCATGATGTTACAAACAATTAACTTTTTTTTTGGAACCAATTAAAATCTTAATAAATGTTGCAAATGGTTTTAGTCGTTGAGGAAAATTGATAAAATGGTGAAAAATTTTTGAATGGTTATTTTCAATTTTAAAAACAACAAAAAAGTTTATTTCCAACAGTGCTTTAACTGATTTGTAACATTTGTCATTCCTACCATGAATTTCCGGTAAAAAAGGATAATACAATATAATAATATTCTATTACCAAAAAAAAAGATAATAAAATGATAAGAGATGAGGGGAATACTTTGATGTGCTCAAATTAATCACAAATTGTTGTTACAAATAATTTAATTTTCGTTGAGTTTCAAAAATTGTTAATTGCAAATAAAAATGGTTATGGATTATACGCAAGCCGGCTTTCTGGATGTAAAATTAATAATTCCGGAAAATGGTTTTGTCTTTTATCATATATGGTATGAGATTAAAATGATAATTTGGATAAGCGAATTCATGTTTTGCTTATTTTGACTTGAAAATAACTTAAATTCTTAGTTGGTTTTTTTAATTTTAATATTGTTAATTTTGTTTTTTACCATGATCTCTCTTTCTGCGACGTCGCTTCTTCATGTCACATGCCATCATATATGCTGCTGCAAATGACTGGCCACCTGGTGGACAAAGTACCAACGATCCAAAATTCTGTGCTGCAAAAAATAAAAAAGATAATGAAAAACAGCACTTCAATTAATCTATGGCAATAATATTGCTTTAAATACCGAAAAAGCATATTAGCATTATCAAAATTGCTGAAAAAAATTTCATTTGGTATTTCGCGAGCAAAGCATTAATCAATATCTGTAATTTTCCCGCAAGTTCTATTCCTAATCATTTTTATACATTTCAAAATATATAAACAGTTAGTTCATTCCTAAGCATCATAATTACATTTGTAAAAAGTAAATTTTAAATTTCCATAAGTCATTTGTTTAAATTTTGAAATCTGAAATGAAAGATGACTGATTGGCTGAAACTACTATAACTGTATGATTCTGATTCATCTAGTAAGTAATGGTAGAGAAATTAAAAGATTTTTCAAATTTCAAGTAACACTAATTAAGTATACCTAAATTTCTCTCAGTGAGCAATCACTGAATGCTCAAAATGTAAGTCTGCGAAATTAAGTTAAAATGAGATTAATTTGTATAAATTATTTTGTATAAATTATGTTTGAATTAATTAATAATTGAGTTAATTAATTGATAATTTTAATTTGTTCGCTAAAAATAAAAACCAAATAACTAATGCATGTTCAATTTGAAAAGTTTAATTATGTAATTGTCTTCAGGTTAATTAAAATTTAAAATAAACATTTCTCGAAGAATGTCACCTGTTATTGATAACCCAAGGATGGAGTATAAATAATAAAACAAAAAAAGTCGCTGTGCTAAATGCATAGTTGACGCTTTATCAGTGTTGATATTTCATCAGTGTTGATAACATATGTTACTAAAATAGGTTTTTTTGAACTTTAACCTGAAATTTAATTAGATTAAAAAAAAGGCTTTCCTTCCTTTCTTCGACATTAGAGACAAATTAAAACAAAACTAAAAGAACGATAAACAATTTGTAATAGATGAATGAAAAATAAACTTATGCAAAATATTTATTAGAATTAAAACTTTGTACTAGGCATTGAATATATAATTAAGTATGTAGTAGTAATTAGCCAAAAACTAAACGGGTACCATAGGTATAATTAGGCTTCGGAATATTTATGTGCAAAAATCAGAATTAACCATACTTTCTTAGAATTAACCATACTTACTTCGTTCTGAAATGAAATTGCAGACTTACGTTTTTGCTTATTAGTCTCATTAACCTCAGGTAATCATTACATTATGCAGTAAACAATTCATTCACACCTGTAAATGAAATTGATTTATTGGGCACTTTTTTGATGCCAATTTTTCCATTCATTTTTATTTCTATTTGTTTTTTTTTTTTTTGTTACTTAAAATGTCATTTTTGCTGTCAATTAATTTATTTCAAACTTTAATTTGATTTTTTCAGAAGACTTTTTTCAAAATCAAATTTTACTTTATATTTATATTTGCACAATTTTTTTTCTTCACTCAACTATAGCCTTACTGCTATTTGCTTTTTTAATTTTAAATTTTGCATTTTAGATTAGTAATTTTGTCCACTGAATTCTCTTTACAATAATTAACTGGTTTAAATTAGTTTACTTTTGATTCTGTTATTATTCATCCTCTATTATTAATTATTTGCGGCTAATTATTCATTCCTAAAGTAATCTGTGACTAATTTCCGCGGAAATAGAAGTGCTAATTTGATTAAAAGCAAATAAACTTCCGAGGTACTTTTTGAACAGCGCAAAAAATATTAAAAAAATTGAATTTTCAATCGGCATTAACTTAGTGAACGTGGAGAATGCAAGGATTAGAAAGTGTAAAGTGAATTACTTGCTCAGTTATCAGCTAATGAGCCGCCAATTCAGTTTCTAATTAATGAGCTATCAGCTGAGTTACTACTATTTCTAATACTAACTGATAGATATTAATAATTAAATTAAGTATTCCGGTGTTTTTTTTTCCAATAATTATTCTCATATGTTAGCTATTCTTTTCTCTGCTTCTGTTTATTGTTTTTACTTTTTTAAAGCAAAAATAATTAATTTTGTCTGAATTGAAAATGTTTCCAAACCTTTACAATATTATTAATTAACTAAATTTTTATCACCTGAACAATTATTAACAATCAACAGGAAATGATGTATTTTTTCCCTTTTTATCCTTTCTTCTTTCACTTTGCAAAATTTTCAATGTTGTCTTGAATGGTCAAAACTGACCTAAAAAATGGCGGAAAATAAAAAGTTATAAATATTAATTTCTGATAAAAACTAATTAAGTAATTAATTTCCTTTTCTTACTTTTTGATAATCTCGCTGGAAATTTTTGATAAATCATTTCTTTCTATAACAAACAATTTTAAAAATTCCAAATAAATGAAAAATTAAAAATTCAAAAATTTGTAAAATTAACAGCATTTAATTTTAATATCTTTAATGCAAAGAATGTCACAGGTTAGTTTCGATATCAATATGCAAATATCGTCGAATTTAAATTTTACTTAAACAAGCAAGCATATTGATGCTTACCATTTATCTCCTTTTGCCTTTTAACCTTTACTTACTCTTAAACTTTTAGTTGCGTTTATTTTTCATGAATTAAAAAGAAATTAATTAAAATTTATTATGTTTTCATATTCACTTATCCCTATTTGTGCTAATTGGTTACGTAGCGATAGTAGTAGTGTAAAGATATTATATGTTATAGCTTTTCAAGCTAGTTATAAGTTAATTACAGTTTATGAAGTGCATATGGAAGTTAGTAATTTGCTTAACTATTATTTCGTAAGCAAGTAAACAAAGCAGTGATTGGGATGAAATAATTATAAGTTAACAATAATAATTCATGGGATAAAACTTGGAGAGAAAAAGGCAAGAAAAAATTTTTAAACTTAAGAAACTGGTAAAGCATTTGTTACGAAAGTTTGATTTATGGCGAAGAAAAATTAATTAAAATTTTGAATTGAATTAAAATATGAAAAGTTTATTATGATTGAGTCAGTTGTTTTGCTTGCATATTTATTGTAATGAGTAATAGTAGCTTAAACAAAAAAAAAAAAAAAAAAAAAATGGAAAAAAACACTGGCACTATGAAACTTTAATTTTAAGATAAATAATTAATTTGAAAATTTCAAATTCTCTTGAAGCATTCATCATAATTGAGCAAAAATGCTTTGCCTATTTGTTGGAATAAAATTTCTGGCAACAATAATTTTATTGTGCGATTTAATAATTAGCCTGGGCTTTATATATTTATCAATGAGTAATTGTTGCTTGTAAAAGATAGGGTTTTGGCTGAATACAAATTTAGCCAAAGTTTAAATTTGTTTAAAATTTTTAAAATTTTTTAATTTTAATAGAAAAGAAAAGGAATCATGGATGCTTGAAGGCATAAATTTGAGCAACGAGGAAAGGAATGTCAGTGAGGAATTTTTTTTCCAAAATCTAGCGGGGTGAAATGCTGATAGCCAGAAAGGATAATTTAATAAGTAAAATGGCTTGATAGGCGGTAAGGATCTAGTGGACAAAATGTTGATAACTGGAAAGAATATTTTAACGAATAAAGTGCTGTGATAAGCGGAAAAGCTGGATGTGGATGCGGAATCATTTTTAAACTTCGTTCAGCCAGTTTTATAGTATTAAGACAACCATTAAGAGAGGCCTAACGATTCGTAATTATGAAGTTAAATAATTCTGGAATTAAATTTTTTCAATTTGCAAAATCATTCAATTAATCTCAAACATTAATGATTTCTAAATTTAAAGTGAAATTTAATAATTTTACGTAATGCAATCGTTTTTCTTTTTTCACTTCCTTACAAAGTACTTTTTTTTATTTTTTCAAATTAATAATCAAAAACAGCCATGGGCTTGAAAAAGGATGCAAATAAAAAATTTCAACTAAAAAAAAGGTCAAAAGAAAAATCAACTAATTGACAAATCCGGTTGTTGACTAATAAACTCGGTTTTTGACTAATAAATCCGGTTCTAACTGATAAATCCTGTTGTTATCATCAACATATTTCGTTAACACTGCTTTTTTTATTTTTTTGTCTCAGACAGTCTGATCATTTTATTTGTCATCTTCATAGAATAAATAACTTTTCAAATTTTTTTCCATTTGCTAATTAAGCGATCATGAAATATGATTGCGATAAACTGATATGACTTATCACGATATTTGTGCTTCATATGTTTTCTATATCTATTCATGAATAATTTTCATCAGTTTAAAATTATCCCGAAATTAACAGCATCCAGAAAATTCAGCTTTTTCATTCTTGCCGCTTCTTCTTTCTTTCCTTTCTTTTTCCTTCCTTTCTCTCTTTTACTTTATTCTCGCCTTACTTGAAAAGAAATGCTTAATCTAATTTGTTCGTTTTTTTTCTTCTTTCAGACATTTTAAATTTAAATTTCTTGAGAATTCTTGAATATATACGTATATAACGAAATGCAGTGCCATTTTCATGCAATACTTTCAATGTTGTTGTATGATGATAATGAGTAACGATAATTTGTTGCATGATATAAGAAAGAAAATCATTATAAATTATTGAAACACTTGTGACTTTTTTTTTCTGTGCTAATATTCTGTTGTAAAATATAATTTAGGCAATTTAAATAAAACGCTGAAATGTTATTCTACTACTATTTTCAGTTTACTTTTGAAATTTTAATAAAATTATTAAGCTTTGTGACAAATTCTTACGATTTCATTTTATTGTTATACAAATGAAAAAGATGAAATAATTTTATCGAAATAATGAAGCATTTCAACAGTCGCTCATAGATGCATTATGGCATTGATAACTTATCACTAATGTAATAATCAGAACAGTGACAATGAATTATAATTTTAAAATTTGTGAGTAGCTAAAAAATTAAAAATAAAAATTGTTAAATTAGCAAAGTATAAAGCTTCCAATGAAACATTGCTGGTAATTACTAAATAAATGATAAATTAATTAATTGCTCAAACAGATTTTATATTCGTGAAATAATTTTAGATTTTAGGCTAATTTTAATTATCTCGGGACGAGTAACAGTTCATGCCACAAATGTAAAGTGAAATGAGAGAACCTTTAATCAACTATGCTGTAAATTTTTTAAATTGAGTCTTTAAAATTTTAATTAGAGGAACAAAAAAATAATGAAAGCGGAATCTGAAATGAGTTATAATTAATTCGTTTTTTCTTTTTAATATTTTGTTAAAAATGATCGAAATTTTTTGACTGAAAAATAAAATTTAAAAAGTAATACAATTTTATCATTTCGGAAATATTTTTTAAAATTAAAAATTTCTTATTTTCTGACGTATGGAAAGTGATGTAATTTGACGAAAGATTTCTCAGTGAATTTCTCCAAAAAATTACATTTCAAATCATTGAATTATATTGCAAAATTATTAATGACATTATAAAACATATTTTTGACATCAGCACCATTTCTTAGTGGATTTCTCAAAGTACATTTCAAATTATTGAATCATATTTTAAGATTAGTAAATTACATTATAAAAGATATTGTTGACTTCAACACCCTTTGTGGCCACGTATTAGAGGATACGGTACTTTGTTTATTACGGATAATAATACCAGTAGGCTACATTTCCAAGTGTGGACTTTTTCCTTTTCACTGCCCGTTACCAAGGAAATAATTCTTTTGTTTCTTTTTCTAATTTAATACATTTGTAAAAATAGAAAAAAACCGACCATATTGTGAAATTAAATTTTTTAAAAAAACTTTCGGAATTCTGAAATTCTGCGATAATTAAAAACAGCAATTTAGACTTATTATCAATTTATAATATTAAATTAAAAGAAATTGAATCATTTCATATGAGGAACCCTATTAAAATTTATTTCAATTGGTTGCTCAGTCCGCAAGCTGCACGTTACGCTATGTTCACATATGATGGTAAAAGTTGTTTTCATATCAAAAGAAAGAAAAAAATTGTTTATAAAATGTTGTTCAAACAGTTTAATTATATGAAAATATAAATAAATCTACTTTTATTTGAAAATCACGTGAGAAATATAAACCTCATTTAGTAAAGTGATAACAAATTTTAAAGATACTGATAACAGCACGCAAATTAACAAGCAAAATCAGTAAATGTGTGCGATTTTTAAAACACATTCTCTTCTTTCCATGTTTTTCTGTTTAAATTACAATTTCGGGAAGTAATTGAAATTTAAAAAAGAAAAGAAATTGGTAAAAATATTTCAATTTGAAGAACTTTTCATTCGAAGAATTGTTTTTTTCAGTTCAACTAATAAATGTATTGTAAATGATCATTCGTAATTGATCATTCACAAGAAATATTTTTCATTACAAAAAAAGGTTTGAAAAAAAATTTTAATTTTTTACAATAAAATTAATTGCAAGCAAATTATTAGAAATAAATTTATTGAGGATAAGCAAAAAAAATTCGAAAATTTTTTTTTCTTCTAGAAATTTTTTATAATTTTTTTGTCTTTTAAAATTGCTTCCTTGAAATTACCTTCTCAACAATTATGAATGGTTTTTTAAACAACTTACCTTTCTTTTTCAATGATATTAACAGTATTTTTTTCCAAATAATTCCTTTTTTCCGATAGCAATTCAATTTTTTTGCTTTTTCTTGCAGCAAATATTGATAATGCAAAAGAATTTTAAAAGTACAATTGTTGCTAGCTTAGATTAATTCATGATAAAATTAGGAAATCTATTACGCAACAAATGCAAAATTTACTGGTTCATTTTCATTTTTTAAAATTTAATTTAAAATTTTTAGTTGAATTTGTGTTTTCTATCTTGTTCTTTTGAATTTAACTTTAAACTCAAATAAAATTGAAAAGGCAAAGGAAAAAGGTCTTTTCAAACATCAAAAGGAAATTTTGCAATTGCGAAAAAAATATTAAAATGATTGTTGAGAATTGCGAGCATGCACTATCACCTGTAATAAATGACATTTGTACAATTATCATTCAATCTTTTCGTGCAAGTCATTAATTAGTTTTGTCCGAGTTAACCATTTTTTTTTTTTTTCTAAATGTTTTTCATATTTTATGGAAAAAAAGAAAGCGTATGGCATTTACAATTTTTAATTAATAATTCAATATTTCAAAGTTCTTTGTCTTTTCAAATTCACCGCAAGAAATGCGTGCGACATTTAAATTAAATTAGTCAATTTACAAAAATTAAATCAATATGTGTATTGTTTTATTTCGATAAAGAAATGTTGTTCGAAAGAAAAATGAAAATTCACGAAAAAAAAGTATAATTTCAAATTATTGTATGAAATATTTTCATATGTCTTGGTCATGAATTAATTATCAAATAGTAGTAATAATTTAGCAGTGAATAATTATTGGCTAATTCATACAGCAAGAAATAAATTTCTTAAAATAATGTTAAAAATGATTGCAATTATGATAGAGGTAAGTGAAAATACGTCAACAAGAAATTCAATTTAATACTAAAAATAAACAGACTGAAATTAATTCATGGAGGGAAAAATGAAAAAATCATAAAATGAGATCATTTTCTTTGAGTGAAAATTGAAATTTACTCTTTCTCCATTGAAAATTCCCTTCAGCACTATTAGTAGTTATTATCAAAGAAGATAAGTTACCTTATAGAACGAAAGGAATTCAAAGATTCAAATTAACTTTGAAAGGCAATTTTGCAGCAAGTAGCTAATTTAAAGTTAGCATTTTATTAAATAAATTCTCAATAAAATAATTAGTTTCATTTTAAATTTATACCATTTGCTTTTAATACATGCAATTTTAATTATATTTAATTAATCATTTCACGTTTTCATTTCAAAAAATTACTCAAGTAATATTTGTACACTTTCCACGCGCAGATCAAAGTTAGAAGCGACGAAAGTTTATCCATTTGATTGAGCTGACGTATGCTATATGAAAGATTTGTAAAGCGGCATATTTAAGGTATAATTTTTTAGCTTAAAAAAGTATTATATATGAGTATTTAATATTTATACTAATAACATCTGAATTTGTCTTATTTTTATTCTTGATTTCAATAAAATAAGGAAAATTTATTTGTCATCGACAAATTTAACTCAAATTAAAAAAAATCATTTGTGCATGAAACTTGAATTTGAAAAAAAGTAGAAAATGGTTATAATAGTAGCAGTAATGTTTACATTTTACTGCAAAAAATTAAATTCTTACATATCTAATTTGAAAAAATGTTGAAATGTTTGTAAGCCATTAATACAAATTATGCTAATTTTAGCTTCTATGTTGTAATATCAAAGAGCACGGTATTTAAAAGTATTTAGAATTAATTTAGATGTATTTTACACTTAATTGAAGATTTTTCAATTCAAATTTTGCAGAATCATTTAAATATATGAAAATATAAGACAGATAGGTAAGTAGCACTTTAGAAAACAACTAATATATTTCACAATTTGACAATGATTTTTCGATTGCATGAATTTGAATTTTTTCAGTTTTAGAAACAAAAATTTAAGCAGGAAACTGTATTCAGATGAAATCTTATTGTATACATATGTTCAGGAAGTTTCCTTTTTGAATATATGTGTCAGTTCAGTTTTTGAAATTTTAATTCGTCAACCATTAATCAGCAGTTTATCAACGTGTCAGCGAATTTTTGATTATCCGGACAGTTTTATGCAAATTTGCTATAATTTCACTACTGTTTCCAAAAACAATATCAGAATAGTTGAAAGGATCGCTGAACAAAATTTTAGCAAATATACTCAAAATTGTAAAAAAATAATGCAAATTATTTGTGCCGGTCATCTTTTCATGTTTAAATTTGTTTAATAAGAAATCACAAATTTAAAAAAGTTTTTTTCTTATTTAAATATTTCGAGAGTTTTGTAATCATTGTTGGTGGATCGTTTTTGCCGTTTTCGTAGAATGAAATTACTGGCATCTTAACGTTTTCCTGATGATAATATCATAATCAATGAATTTTTATTACAAATAATGGAAATGCCGTATTTGATGCACTTGTGCTGCAAACTAAATTAAGCTAATTTAATTGAGCATAAATTTAAAGATGCAAAAATGAAATTTGAAACAACTGTGCTTAAATTTCAATTCAATAAAATTTTATTAGCTATAGCATCATCAAATGATTCTTAAATTTTTCTTCACTTTTTTTTATCTTCTTAAATTTAAAAAAATTATTTTTGGATTCATGATTTCCCTAAATGTTGAAACAAATTGCAGCAAAATTATATTTTGCGATATTGCCTCCCACTTTTCTGTTCATTTTATATTTTTCCAGTTGAAAGAATTTGGAGATTAAAAAAATAACACAAATCATTTGAGCGTCTCGATAAATATGATTCACCATTTAATTGATTCGAAAATTTATTGCAATTTTTTATATCGTCTATATTCTCAGAGCAAAATGTTGTTCATATGTTTGTTAGAAAAATAATTATATTTAACTGAAATTAATTGATGAAGATTTGTGAATAATTATAGGTTGTACCAAATTATGGAAATTGTAAGATGTTTTAAATGAATTCCGAATTTTTTTCAATTTTTCAAAATCTTCAAATAATTTTCCGGCCGTCTATTTATATTTATTTGTCAACAATTTATGCATGCATAAATTATGTGGAACACGAATCAAATGAAAATAATTACTCCTACAAGAAACAAATATTTTTTGACGGATACTTTAAGCAGAAATTGAAGAGTGGTACAAAAAACCAAAAACATTGAAAGATAGAAATGGTACCAAAGTGGTGCCATTTTGATTTTTCATTTCAACGAATCAATCACCATTACGAAAAAATTCGGCGAATGTAAAAAAAAACATTCCCAAATATTTTCGTTTTTGCAATACTGCAAGAAACACCAAAAAAAATGTAGCCAAAAAACCATGACAGTATTTCAGATGATAAATTGATTAATTGGCGAATCAATCAGTTTAACTTATCTTAAAATTATTCAAAAGTTTCCAAAAATCAAACACTTGTTTTCTTTTTTCAAATCGAGTCCCGAAAAAACGTTTTTTAATATGAAATACTTTCAGTAATATGAAATATTTTCATACTTTTTAAAAATATTCAGAAGAATTTGCTTCTTTTTTAAATTTAAGAACAAGCATTGCAATTTGACCTTAGGAAATGTTAAGTAACAGCTGACTGTTTGACTTGTCTTTTGTATTCATCTATCACTTTGCCTTGTTCTGCTGTTTTTAGCAAAAAAAAATTTTGTTTTGAGCTTTGTTTTTTTTTTTTTTTGTTTTTATTTCGTTTCTTTTGCATTCTGTTTTCTTTGCTCTTTGATAAAATAATATTTATTTTTTCCAATTTAATTTTATTTTCTTAATATTTGAAAGTAAACACGTTGTTTTTTAAAGCGAAAAATCTTATTTTATATTTTTTTTCTTTTGCAATAAAATTTTGACTGTTAAAAGATGAATGCACAAAAATGTAAAAAGAAAACATGAAAATATAAGCAAAAAGTAAATGGCCTAAGTAAAAAATGTGCATACAGTATACGGAGAAACAGAAAGTGCGTCGTATATAAGTAAAAAAAGTGTGCGGTACATCGTCATTGTCTTGATTAACGGGAAAATGTGCGGCATACGGAACAGGATAATATGTGGTACGCAAATAAACATCAAAATATGTACGTAAAAATATGATATCATTATTTCTACTGCAAGAAATAAACAAAAAAAAGTGTAAGGCGAAATTCAATACCTAATCGATTGTCAGAGGGGATAGATTTTGAAGAAAGATACATTCCATATCCGTTTTATTAATTGATTTCCAATAATATGAAATTTTGGCAATTTCAAAAATCCGGAATTATAAATATTTTAAAAAAATTGGAAAAAAAGATGAGAAAAAAGGCAATTTTAATTTCAAATCCAATCAATTAATTGTATTATGTTATTTACTTTTTTTTTTAAAATAATTTAAATTAATTTGATGATTGAATAAATATGATAAATTTGAAATAATTTCAAATGAACAAAATATAAAATCATTTAAACAGAAGGAAATTTGATAGTATATTCTGAACATTAGCAACTTCAGCAGAAAAGGTGATCAAATGATCCGAAATGTGCTTTCAAATATCATTGATAAATATTTGCTTCTTTCACCAAAATTTAAATGATATATTTCAATAAGTGTGCTTTTTTTCGAATTTAAATTAAATTAAAAACAAAAAGAAAAATGTTTTAAAGGAGATATAAATATATTATTTCTTTCCATTTATGAATCATTTATTCTTCCTTTCAAAATTTATATTTCGTTTCAACAGCTGATATTATGGTATTGAAACATATGTTATGCTCATTAATTAATCAACCACCATTCTACTTTAAAATATAAAGTTATCATTAGTTTATTAGTTAATACTGGTGAATATCAGTATGTGGAACTTATTTAATACAATCATATTTTCCTCGAATTATACTGCACTTCATTAAAATTGCTGCCGTGATTCTATCCATCATAATATGATAGCTATCAGTATCTGCATATAAATGTGTATATAAATATTCAATAAAATTATATATAATGAATCATACTGCAGTGTATTATTAATCAGTGATTTAATTCAGAAACTGTAAAATATCAATATCATTTACTATCAGTACCTATTAGTGTTTGTATATGAAATATATATTGATATATATCAGAATTGCAATACAATTATGCACATTAATTTACATGAATATGTTAGTATATTTAATGCACCAATGAGATGTGCTAACACGATGGATAATAGTTTTGTGTAGGTGAATTAGAAGGTGTAGGAGAATTGTTGAAAATACGACATGAAGGAACAAATCATCTATCATCATTAAATTCAATCGACGAATAAGCAACAATATGCTTGAACTTACGGAGTAAACTTCTCCAACTGACTTTATTACAATTTGCTTACATCACTCTCATTGAAAGCTAACATCTCTTCAACTCTAATTATCAACATTCTTGCATAAAATTCCAGTTCCCTCCTCTTCCTCATCCTCTTCTACATCATCATTTTCAACCACTAATCAACTAATTTTTCGCAATAATTGAAAGAGGAATAATAAAAATAATGGAAATAGAGAGAGAGAGAAAGAGAGAAAGGAAGAAAGAGAAAAGAAAGAAGAATGGAAAAGAAAAGGGAATAATGAAGTAAACAAAATTTTTCATTAAACGATTTCAAACAGAAGAGGAACAGGTAGAAGAGAAACGTTTGTAAGTATGGTGAATTCAACAGGTCGATATCTTTGCTGTTCATTACGAGTAATTTTTTTTTTTTTTTTTTTTAGTTATTTGTTTGAAAAAATTTATCTTTAAAATTTTCAAATTACTTTTATTCATTTGGTTAATACATTTAAATCTTTGAAGTAAAAATTTTTGAATCGATAAAATTTTTGTGTTCGAAAATATTTTTGCATATTGCTTATTAAATTTTGATTGTTCTATGGTTAGTTGATAGAAATGCAATATTTTCAGAAAAAATATTTTTTCATACTGATTAATTTTTATTTTAAGTTTTCAGATTGTTAAATTAGAAGTGGTAAAATTTTTGATAGAATTTTGCAAGTTTTATAAATTGAGAAATAAATTCAATTTTGACATGAAAATCGTTCATTGTCCACCATTTGCAACATTTGCAGACAGCTGGTGTAATAGTAGCGGTAACCGAATTATTAATATGTATGCTAGCCACATATGGTCTAATTCGCAATCTTCAACTTTTCGGAGCAAATTATTTACTTTGGTTTATTATCGGTTTGTCATTTTTGAATCCTAGTTAAAATTGAAATTAATGAGTCATTGAAATTTTCCATTGTTACATATAATTAGATATATGCTGTACTGAATCAAATTTCGCACATTTAAATGAACAGAATCAAAATTTATAATTTTATTTAAGCATACGTACACTTGGTAACCATGCTTATTACTTTATGTTATAGAAATTTTGTACCTTATTTGTCAAGATTCAAAATTACAACTTGTATTAATTAAAAAGTAGTTAAATGATGTAGTCGTAAATTCATAAACATATTTTCACATATACAGGGAAAATAATTTTCTTTTAAAATTCGACATGTATTTTTAGTTTTTTCGGTATATTTCCAATATCTTCTCGGAATAATAACAATAGTTATTGTTTGAATCTGAAATTTAAATTTGAAAGAAGAATTGTATCGCAAGCTGATTTTAAAGTGAAAATTGCAATTGTGTTTGCAAGGATAAGGATGGAAATTAAATCAAAATTTAAAGTTTTGTGCAGCTTTTGATGTTTCTATAAATTTTAATTGAGTTACACTTTGTTAGTTGCTCTTTCATTCAAGAAGTGCAATTAATTAAGGAAAAGAAATCAGTTAAAATTTGTCGGAATATTTTAAGTGTTGCTTGATGAATGGACAAGTAATTGGAACTGGCAAAAAAAAAAATGAACTGGTTTGAATGGAAAAAAAAGTAGAAAAAACAAATTATTAGCTACTGCATAATATAAAATTAATAAGTTAATAGCTTAAATGCAATTCAAGAATAACTATATATTAACTATAACTGCATCAACTGTATTTATTAAGTATATTAAAATATAATAACTTATATAGGAAGGAAAAATAACTATATACTAACTCAATTATGCAATTAATTAGCTTGCGAGTTACAACAATGCAATTTATTATGCATAAATATCAGAGATATGAAATTAACTTAATCTTAATATTCTCTACATCATCTTTTTTCTATAAGATTGCATTTCCATTATTCTACAGTATTCTCACTTTGTTGTTCAAAGAATGAAATTTTAATTTCTACTACGTTAAATTTTAAACACTGTACTGTTTTTTTAGGTGTCATAAGTGTGATTGTGCTATTAATAGTAATAGCGATACTACTGTATGCCATCAAAACTGAAAATAGCCGTCTTTTACTACCACACCTTTCTGCTCAGGTTTGCTTATTGATCTTTTTCATTTAATTTTTTTTACTTTTTTGAATTTTGCTAATTTCGATCTTTTCTTTTCATCTCAGTTTCTAATTTTAGCAAAAGATCAAATTAATATAAAGCGCTAGTATAAGCCTTAGTATATGCTTAAGCTTTCTTTTAACAATTTTACTATTAGCAAAAAAATCAATAAAATCATGTTTTTTTTATTTGCAAGTAATTATCGATTGTCCGAAAGTATTGCAAAATTTTTAATCAGCTTACTATAATTTTTCATTTTGACATACAGGCAATTAATTTAATTTTTTTAAAAAAATTTTTTTTACAGTTTTTTTATAAACAATTTTTTTCCAACTCTTAAATTATTCACTAAAATTTATCTCCAGCATTTACCAGCAATTAATTTATTTATCACTTTTTCTCTAAGTTAGTTTTTTTTTAAATAATTTAAAAAATATATATATTTGTTAAATTGTTTGCATTTTCAAACTTGTTAACTTTAACTTTGTGTTAGTGAAAAATTTGCCGGAATTAAATTACTTCTAACTATTAGTCAAAAATGTTTTAGGAAAATTTTTTCCTAATATTTTTTAAAAAGTCAATGATGATATTTCAGTCAGACGTCAAGCGTTTTTTAAATACTCATAAAATCTAATTTACTTTATTTTCTGAAAGTTTTGCTTGAATGAATTATGAAATTGAATTAGGTATATTTTTTTTCACATTTAAAAATTCTAACGAAACCTTTTTCTTTTTTCGCTTCTACTCATAAAATTGGTTTATTCATTTTATCTTGCATTTAAAAGGTTTTTTTTTTTAATTTTATGAAATCATTTTCCGTCTTCTTTGCTGCTTTAAAAATATTACTGCAATATTTCATATTTTACCAAAAAAAAAAACCTGACAAATTTATTTTAAATTCTTAACCAACAGTTAAATAAGTGCATTAATTGGCAATTTTAGAAAAAATTTTAACAGTATTTTCTAATCAATACAAAACAAAATTTATTTTTAAGTCTAATTTTATGCTGATGACTTTCAAATTTTACATAAGCTTCAAAAAAAAAATTTTTTTTTAATTAAAGAATAATATTAAATTTTGTAAAATCAATAACTGTAAATATTAAATACAAAAAAGCGAAATTAGAATTATTCACTCAGATTAAATTATAACAAACAATATGAATAGAATTCGTCATAATCAAGAAGAAATTTTTTATAAATCATAAAATAAGTTCTTTAGGAAATCTTCAATGATATATTGGTTAAATTTTTTCAATCCTCTAAAAATTTATCGGTATTAATTTTTGCATTTTAATTAAATTAATCAATTTTAGGTCTTCCTAATATTCTTCCTGATCATTGTGGCATTTGTTGTTACTCTATTGCTAATTTTTGGTGCATACCGCGGTATTCGCAATCTTCTTGGTCATGAAACTTATCATATGACTGATGATGGTTTCGTTTTCTGACCTTTTTGCTCCTTTTTTTTTTTAAAAATAATAAAGGAAGTTTAGCAAGTTTTTAAAATTTAGCTTTAACTTTACAGAAAATTCACTTTAAAATCAAAAATTTTGTTTTTGTAAAAAGAAAAAATGAGGAGAAAATTATGAATTTCGAAGAGAAATTTATACCATTTTGGAGGAAGACACGTTTGCATTTTTATGTTCAATTATAATTTTTAAAATTTAGCAATTTAATTACTAATTAAGTAAGCACAATAGATACCTAGCAAATGTATTGCTTAACAAAGAAGAATAGCAATTAATTAGAGAGACGAATAAAATAAAACATATTTGTGAAAAATACTTTTGAAGAAAAATTTCAGTGATCTTTCAATACTTACTTTTATTTTAAATAATCACATGATATTATTATTTACAATAATTTCAACTATTTTTTTTTTGAAAAATAATTGTTATGCAAACTTGGAGCAATTTTCTGTCTTTTTTTCAGCAACAATAATACTTGGTTATATGATTATTGCAATATATCTTGCAATGGCAGCATTAGAAATGCTATTTCTTTATATCATTTATAAACTTTACAGGTAAAAAATTTTTATTACTTTTCATGCAACATTTAATAATCGTTGGGGAAGAAAAATTTTGTTTAAATTTCTTTGGAAATTTCGAAAATTTTCTATTTTTTCGAAACTTTATTTTTTTTCCAAACCTTCTTCAGCTACAGCATTTTTCTGAAATTACTAATTTTTCTGAAAATTACCATTTGCATACTCCTGTGTTATCGTGTGGGAAATAAAAATATCATAGTTGAAAGAATATTGTTCAAATATTGTTAACATATTCTTAAAGTTAGCGTAATCCGGAAAATCGTAACGGTTAAACATTTATTCTTTAAAGACTGATTTTAAGCTCCATTATCGATTACAAAAATAATTCCAGCTATTTTTCACTATCATTTTTCTTAATTTTTTGGAATTAAAATTTACTTAAAAATTTAATTACAATTTAAAACACTCAATAGAGTGATATATTTGTACATATGTCAATGATTTGTTTTATTGATGGCAAAAATTATATAGAGATTATATATAGGTACTTTAATCGGTACTCTCTGATCGAATCAGATGATCCATTCTCCAAAAAAAATCCTCGTCACCATATTTACACAGCAACATGGCAGATGCCACCAAAAACAGCTGCTGATGGAAGCGGATCACCAGATGCTGGTCATTTATATCCTTATAGTCCATAAATGCAGCAGTTATTAATTCATCAGTTAATTTTCAATTATGTGCAATTATTGGTCATTTACTGGCTAATTAAATGTTGATTACATTTATCCTATTAATTGCATCCATCCATCCTATTATTACTTATGGGACATCAATGATGCAAAGAATTATTAATTATTTCATTGGTGAAAAAAGAGAGAAAAAAATCAGTTTTATTTATTTTAGATTAATTGCACTATACAGTATGTTTTACTTGCATGGAACTATTGAGTATATTTTCAAATTCAAATTATCTTTTATTTACTCCTCATGTTACTTTAAATTATGATTACCTCCATTGACCTTTTTTATAGTAATAGGAGATAAAACATAATAATGTTTCGAAATTAAAATATCTAGAAGAAATAAAAATAAGTCAAGTAAATAGCAGAATGTATTTCAAAGTTACTGATAATTATCATTACTGATAATTGATAATAAGCAAAGAAGTAATGTCCCTTTGTACTAAATAGAACTTCCTTTACTATATATAAGTACCATAAAAAACTAAGACAAGTGAAAAGAGAGATAAGTAAAATAAAATAAGTAAAAGGAAGGATAAATAAAAATAAGCCAAGTAAAAAAATGATTCTAACTTTTTACATTTTCATCAAAATCTTTTCTGCCCATTAAGAAGGTTATTTATACTTTTTCTATTGTAATATATGACGCGATGCAACTTGCCGTTTCATTGATCTTATTCGGTGAAGCAAAAAATGTTTTCATTTTTTCTTTACAGTTTCATTAAATACATGTTTATATATTTTGCTTTTTTGTCACAATCTTTAATTTCGATATTAAATTGGATCTTTTTGATTTTTCAAGTTTGAAAAATTTTAAAAATTTGTTGATTGACATAATTTAGTGACGAACTATAAATTTATTCTTCAAACATTTTAAATGATTTCTTTTTTTCATCCAAAACAAAAAATAGAATTGCAACTATTACTTTGATCGCTTACTTTATACTTATCGTCATATCAACTTACCATATATTGTCACACATACGTTATGTCACATTTATTGTTGACATTTTTTTTTTCCTTCTTTTTTCAAACAATATTTTTAGAGTAGTTTTTTTAATTAAAAACAAACAAAAAAAAAATGGCGCAATTTTCTTTACTATTGAAATAGAAATAAAACTCAGATTGGATCAAGGAAACAAAAAAAAAAAGCATGCAGACATTGGCAGGTGACAGAAGGAAGGAAATTAATGGCTGTTAATTAATGGTTAATTAGTCACGAAAATTCTGAGTCGAGACTCAACAACACTTATGCACATTCGCATCATTAATGATTTTTTTGATAGGTTTACAAGAGTATTCGTTTATTCATTTATTTTTTTCTCATTATTTTTCTTATTTTAAACGAATAGCCATTACGTATAAATATAGTGTTTCCAGTAGGCATTGTAGTGACCATTGCAGTGACCAGCAATGTTTTTTGCAAAATTCAAAAATAATAAATTCTTCTAATTAAAAAAATAAACTTTAATCAAGACCTTAAACTATTAATCAAGCATAGAGTGGGATCATAATTTGAAAGAGTGTTTTATTTTTTTAAAAAAAAAATGTAACTTGAAAAAAACGGAAAATAACTTTGTTTATCTTCTACCAGTCCTTCTGAAATATTTTTAAATTTTTACTGACCACCTATGATTCATTGGTCAGCTATTAGAGGCACCAATCATATTTACTGGATAAAATAAAATAAACGATGAATAATTTGGTGGGAAAGTTTGCTGAAATCTTTCATGGATGGTTTTTTTCCGCTTTTTTCTGTTTAAATAATAAGTAACGTTCATGTTTCAACCAGAGCTGTATCAGGAACAGAAACAGGAAAAACCCATTACCCTCACGAATCAAAACATTCCTGTAGCCATAACCACGGCCGAATCAGGAAACCATAATTTATTACCTACCAAAAATGTAAAAGTAAAATTGCTATTTTCGAATGATCATTAATATTTTGTCAAACAGAACAGTCTTCATTCAATCATATTCTAATTGGATTATTTGCATTATTAATACCATGATTAGTATTATTTCAAGAGCAATTAACAATTGCTAATTTGGATTACTGTAAAATATTCATAATTAATCAGCCTAACAATTTTATCCATTCTTGATTTTTCATTTTGCTCATTGCTAATCAGCATTCGATCCTTTCTACTAAACGTCGGCTATTTATTTGTCTTCTTTGTTTATGCATCAAATTATTCATTTTAACTTTGAACTTTGAACTAATGAGCAATAGATAGCATTGATTTCTAAAACTTTCAATAACTTTTCATTTCTGTTTCCTTTTTCAATGCAATATTAAAATTACGATGCGCTTGAGTTGAATTAATAATTAAATATATTGAATTATAATGAAATTAATTAGAGTAACAATTAGAGTTATTTGTTATTTGCAAAAAGAAGAAATCAAATTTGAACAAGATAACTATTGATTTATCGGGATTTGATAAATTTTGAATTGGTTCATTTTTGTAAAAAAATTTTTAATCAATTTTCTGTAAGAGAAAAAATTCCATTTGTAATTTTTAAAAAGTAACAAATTATTTTTTCATTGTTAATTCTAATTATGCATTGTAATAATTCAAATTTTCCCCAATTAATTTCTGTTCATTATCTAACCTTACCAATCAGGTAGGAGTAGCTCTAAGACAGCAAGTAGTTTAGATATCATATGATCTGATGCAATAAAAATAATGATTAGAAGTTGATCAGGTGCAAATATTGTTGCGTAATACTTTCATTGTTTATAACTGCACTCAAAAAAAAATTTGATATCTTCAGTAACTATAAATACAAATAGACACACACACACATACACACACACATACACACACACATACATACACACACACACACACACACATATATACATACAAAGTAGACACAGAAAATATATATTTACAATGCATTTAGGCCAGAATGTTGTTTATGTAACATGTGGTTTCAGTCTATCTGTCATTTTCCAAGCTGCAAAGACACTTTCAGATTACCGTATCAGATATCATCAAGGACAGCTGACGTTAAGTGTTTATTTTTAATTATGAATTACTTCCAGTACATTTTACATGAAGCAAATTTTTCGCATCAGAAAAAATAATAATACTTAAAAAGTATTAATAATAATTAATATTATCAATATTTTAAAAAGTTTAATAATTAAGAATTTCGCTTACTTTTTTTCCCGCTAAAAGTAATGTTATAGTAATTGTTGATAAAGAGGTTAACAACAATTGTACATATACTTTCAATAATTTGTTATTTTTGATTTGGAAAAATTGGCATGGTAAGATACTTAATTTTCCTGTTTGTTTTTCTTTCAATTAAACATTTTCTTTATATTAGAATTTAAAATTTAAAATTGATGCAAAGAAACTTAACAAAAATATGTGATGAATGAATGATGAAGGTATTCAATCAATTAATTAACTCACACTAATTACTATTTGCTTTTTAATACTAGCTGTTTTAACTTTCATAAACTGCATAGCATTCATAGACTGCTATAATTTGAATAGTTTTTTTTGTTTTTGTCAAAAACTAATTTTAATTATAAATTACTACGATAATTTAGTTATGATTTTTAAATAGCAATTATTTTTTGCATGATAATTAGTAATGCTAAAAAAATTACGGTAGATTTTAATGGACGATGAATTAATTGCAACAAGTAAAAAAGTTTGGATAAATCAAAAGAAGTGATTTAAAATTCATTAAAGAAAATTGACATCTTTTATCCTATTACCCATGTTTAAATTTATTTTAAAGAGAAATGAATGACAGAAGAATCAGTTAAATTTTAAAATTCTTTTTTAGCAAAGTTGCATTTTTTTTCTGATAGAATTTATCACTATGCATGCAGCAGTCATCTGATAATAACACTTAGAGGTTAATCATTTAGTTTGGTCTGTTTGATGTGGGGACATTCATCCAAGCTTCTTCAACCTTTCAATAGTTTATTGTAGCTTTATTAAGCTTCTCTGTATCAAAGTAACAATAATATTTGAAATGATAAAGATTATTGAATGGCATATAAATATTCTACAAATTTTGCAATTAACTGATAAATTAATTAGATGATTCGAAAAGGTCAAATAGCTAACATTACTTTTAGGAAAATATTAAAATTGAAATATTACAAAACATGCAAAAAATGCTTCAATTATAATTAAAAATGATTTAAAAAACCAACAAAATTCGATAGCTTCATTAACACTTGTGTCAATTAACTGGTAAGTTAATTAGAAGCAATAATTTCGAATGGTATAATTTTAAAAAGGTCAAAGGATCTAATTACTAATGCATGCTTCAAACAATAAACTTATGGAATCGATGAGAAGTGTTGTTCAATGATATCACTGATATTACGCTTCAAAAAATAAACTGGCGGCACCAAACAAAAAAAGTGCCACTAAACAATTACCACTGTGAAATGCCTCAAATAATAAACTTGTGGCACCGATTAGAAATACCATTCGACAGTCAACAGGTATCATTGATATTATATTTCAAAAAATAAACATGCGGTACCGAATAAAAAAAGTGCCATTAAATAGGCAAACCGTTGGTATGCTTCAAAATAATGAGCTTGTGATATCAATGAGAAGTACCATTCAACAGGTATCGATATCATTATACTTTAACAACATAAAATTAAGCGGTTAAGATTAGTACCATTAAGAGGTACCAGTAACATAACACTTCATACAGTAAGTTTGTTAAGAAAAAAAATTAATTTCAAGGAAAATGATTTGTTGGATTTTCATTTTCATTTCCATTTCCAATTTTTTTTTTTTTTTTGCTGCTATTTCTCTTGATAAATGATGCTATTAGTATTTGATGATGATCTGAATTGATAGCGGCTCATATCAAATATCAGTTAATTTGATCGTCTGATACGACTAAACGTATCACAATGTATCAACATTTCAACGTTCGACATCACATAAACAAATGACGATATGGTAAAATTGTGGAACTGTATAACAGTGCAACTAGTTGAAGTTTTGAAAGTTAGCTTAGGTGTTTGGTAAACACAAAATATTTCCAAATATCAAAAATGATTTCGTCTGAAATAATTCTTCTCATCAATTATTATTATTATTTTTTACTAATTATCCTTGATTTGGTATCACTACGATATGTTTCAACAATATCTACTACCACTATTAACAACGAACATTATAATGGTAAGCGAATTAATACAAATTTATTTAATTTATAAACTTTCGCTTTTTTGAAATTTAAAATTTTTAACCTTCGAAATTTTTTCCGAAGAAGTAAATTAAAAAAAAATACTAACTGTGAACAGTTTATTTTAGATTGTTTTTTAACTATTTTAGCTTGTTGTTAATTATTTCAAAGAATATAAGAAAAACTCAATCAATATTAAAATTTGAAAGTTGCTTCATATTTTTAGAAGCTGTAGAAAAATTAAATATATACTGAATTGTTAATTTTTAGCAATTAAATATAGCCTTATATGAACGCTAAGCTATCAAAACAATAATTCCTGTTTCAGGCGCTTGCAAATTGCGTCTAGCATTATTCCTTTTGAGCTTTCTAAATTATTAAAGTCTTCACTAAAATTTACTGAGTGTTATTTTTTTATTCACATAAATCACAACTGTAAGTCTGTAATTTGAAATGTAAAAAAAATTTCCGAATAAATTAAAACTTTTTATAAAATTTGTGAAAAACACAAATTTATTATTTTTAGTAGATCAAGCATCAAATACGCATGCAGTAGAATGTCCAGGTAATTGGACATATTACGAACGTACCAAATCTTGTTTTCATGTAATTGCACAACGTATGCGTTGGTCGGAAGCGGAACAAGCATGTGTTGAGTTTGGTGGACGTTTAGCATCAATAACGGATGAATATGAAAATGTGTTTGCTTTTGGTGAGTTTTATGTTTTATTTAAACTTGAAAACTTTTCGACAAACAAAAAAAAGAAATTAATTTTTTAAAATTTAAAATTTTTCAAAAAAAAATTTTTTATGAAAATATAAAACAATTTACTAAAGCATGCAGAGAAAAAAAAATTGAACTGATTACACATTATGTTAAGGATTTTGAAAGAAAGTAAAAAAGTGAAAAGGAAGAATTGTCAGAGTTTGTTAGTCTTTTTTTTTTTTTAAAGATATCGCGAAGAAAGCAAATTTGTCAACGCCAACATTATGGTTAGCACGATTGGTTAGGTTCACAAAAACCGGAGCATGTGAATGGAATGATGGTACAATTGGAAGCAATTTTAATGCCTTTCGAGGTGGTTAATTTTTTTATTTTAGCTAATATTTTAAAACTGATGATTAAGATCTAATTAATTATTGTTAAATTAAGTATTTTTATCGTTTAATACAATTTGATGACAATATTGCCTTTTTTTTTTTTTTTTAAATATCATTCCAGATATACCATCTGGAACAAATTTATGTATAACAATGTGGCTCGATTTTGATCGTCCGGAAGATTGCTGGAGTGAATGGGATTGCAATTATGCTTCCGGTTATTCAGCGCTCTGTAAACGTTCACTAAAAAAGGCATCAATTGATACAACAACGGCAACAACAATAAGTGGTATCGGTTTTATGGTATTAAGAAGAACTAAATCCTGAAATCTGGCTTGGAAATTCTTTCAAATTTTCTCACTTTTTATTTATTAAAAATTTTAAAATAAATATTCATTTTTAAAAATTAAATTTCGAACGAAAAAGTTTGATTGAGCAGTTTCAATTCTTTGTCACTAAAATTTTTTTCACTAATACTGTCCAAAAATTACTTTTAATTATGTGACCATCCCCAAAATTTACTTTTTCAGCAAAACATAAGATTCAATCCGATATTGATTCCGGCTCATTAATTTATCACAGTCGTCGGTGTTGTTTGTTTTCAACATCGTTGTTGTGCTACAATATAAGTCAGTCATGTACAGCTGAAGAACGCTGTATTCCGGATGATTTGGATTGTTGGACTAAACCGTGTCATGATGGTGGTGAAACTGGATGGTGCTTACCTCTGCCAAAAAATCACTAACCAAAAAATTACTAATCATATACGAACGGAATGTGATCACGTAACTTTGTTATACAAGCAAAAATTTATGCGTCGTCTTTCACGGCCTTCTAATCGATCTCTCTCTCTCTGTGTTTGATTTGTTATTTCAAATTTTCAAATTAAATTCGCATTAAAATTGTCTGCAACTTTTGCAACCAAAATTAATGTTGCTCCTTAACCTTTTAAATCAATTATTTCAATAAATTTTTTGCTGCTTGAATTTTTTTAAAACAAATCTATAAAAATTAATTTATGCAATATATCTAAACTTTTGTATTCAAATACTAAAGTTCAATAATTCCCTAGTATATTTCTGGGCTATCACAAAAAATTTTATTTATTTTTTTTGATCTTCGATCTATTTATTAACTTATTGATTACTTGTTTATTTATTGACTTGTTTATTTTTTATTCTGTTGCAACAATTAAGAGTATTTTGAATGTGATGGAATTTTTCACTTCTTTTTTTTTTTTTGAAATAAAGTGGAATTTTCAAAAGCATTCAACGGTCCAAACTATATTTTAATATGTTTTGAAATAATGAATTTTGAACGAAGATCATACGAAGGTCAAAACTGTTCAGATTTATTTCTTCAGTTTAAATTATTTTCTAAACAATGGATTTGTCGAAATTCCATTTGCTCTGTGCAAAAAAATTTGCAACTTTTACTAATCGTCATCGGCAAGTTTGAAATTTTAATTTCACTATTATTTTTAGTAATTTAAATTATTTCTTCAAATGTTCAAATAATTTCGTTTATTCAAAAAAAAAAATCTAATTCCATTTCATGCACTTGTAACAGTTGTAGTTTTTATTAACTTTCAAATATTATAAATTACCTTTAAGTTGAAAATGTCTATCGTGTGCTTTTCACGTGAATCACTCTTGGCTAATTTTATTAATTTGAGCTAAAGAAAAAGAATTCTTTTTTTTTATTCTTGCGCATCGAAATACTCGTTGAGTTTTGTGTTTTGAAATTTGCCTAATAATATCAAACGTCATATGTGCTGATGATGGCATTTCATTCAATTTCAACAAACATACGACAAACATATCACTACATAGTACATTTCTCGTATTCTTAATTACGTAAAACCTTAATAACAATTCAGTTTTTTAAAACCATTTTTACACTTTTAATATAAAAAAAAAATGCAATTTAATTTTATATTAAAAAAAAATTTTCACAGTGCAAGTATATCGTATAGTTCTTTTAAAAAAAAAAGTGTCAACAGATTTTGTTGTCATTTGGCAAAAACACTTTAACTTTGACAAATACAATTTTACACACATAAAGTGTAAATTATTCACTATTTTTTCATTTTTCTCAGTTACAATTGCTTTTCTGTCATCTTTTGTCAACATTTCTATTTATAATGAAATGAACGTTTTTTTAACTGATTGCTATAGCGAAAATTAGTATTTAACTGGTAATGCAATTTTAATTCTTATTCAAATTTCATTTCGAATTTCATTTTAAATTTCATTTTTCAAATTTCATTTCTCTAAAACGTTTTTTTTTACCCAACTTTATTCTTTGCAACTTTGCATACATTGATTTTTTCCAAAAAATTAATTTATTACATAAAGTGGCATTTCTTGTTATTTTACCATTTCTTGGTAAAATTAAAACTTTTTTCTTTCCATAATATTTTTACTGTTTCTTTTTTTTCTCTGTCAGAAATTCAAATTAAATTATGCAATTTTTAAAGAACTTGAAGAGTTGAATTAAAGGAAAAGAGCAAAAGAAGGGCAAATAATAGAGAAAAATGAAATGTAGCACATAGATTGTTCGAATTTTTTAAATCATTAACTTTTTTAAGGTTAAATTTTAAAGCTGAAATTTTTTTTGCTTTCATTTTATAAAGTGGAAAATTTTTGCTCATTAAATTATTTGCCTCAATAATTTTGCTGCGAAATTTTTACTTGCACGAAAAAAAAAAGATTTTTCACTCTTTTTTCTTTTCAAATTGTTAATGGATGAATGGCAAAAATTAATGATATGATTGCATGCATGCAAGAACTTATTTATATATATATAAATATATATTTCAAAGAAAAAAAAAACGAATAGAAGGAAGGGTCGATAATTTTGAAAAATGATATGTTTACATTTTGAGTCTAACGAATTAACGACGGTACACATGGAAAAGCGTGGAAAGGCTCTCACTTAAAATAGATTTTAAAGATTGGGACGAAATATATGGGTAGAATAGATTGGATAAAATGGATCGGGTAGGTAAGGTTAGAAATGTATTGCAATGGAAAGGGAGAGACTGAGAAAAGAGGAAAAGTATATGAAATTAATTGAAATTGCAAATTTTTTTATTGCAGACACGCGAATTTTTAAAAAAAGCAAAAATTAATGCTTGAATTTTGCATGAAATTTTAAATTTTGCATGGAATTATTTATTAGTATTATTTTGTAAATTTCTTTTAAAATTTTAGTCCTACACTAATTTTCTATTCGATTAATTTTAGAATTTTTAATTTGATATTTAAATTCAATTTTATGTTACTTGTAATTTGGATGAACTTTTAATTTTAGCGATTTTTCGATTTTTTTTTAATCGTGTTTAATTTATCTTATATTTAATTGTAATAATTGAATATTTCAATTTTATATCAATAATTAACATACTTAAATGTTCAATTATCGATAATTTAGCTGTAGCAATTGAAATATAATTTATCTTTTTTTTTTTTTTTTTTTTTTAAATTAGAAGAAATAAACAGACTTCACAATATGTCTATCATTCATATCTTCTTAATCTATTAACTTATAATCTTTAGTTACTGGAATAAAAAATTAAATGTCTATAATTCATATTTTCTTAATCTATTAATTTATAATCTTTAGTTACTGGAATATTTATACTATTGCTTACTCGTTTACTTGTGCAATTAATGATACTTTTATAAAAAAAGGAATTAGAGAATAAAAATTAAAATAAATTGTTGAAATTGCATTAATTAATGGCCATTAATTAATGGTCTGTATTAATTAATGGTCTTATGGGATAATGGCAAAGATGAATTCATTTTAATTTAAAAGGAAAAGTTTTACTTAAAAGATTTCAAAAAATTTTTAATTATAAAGGATTATTGTGCTAAGTAATATTTGTAATATACATTTCTGGCTAATATGAAGTAAACAATCAATAATATTGTAAATAAAAGTAAGCATTAACTTTAACTATTAAGACAATTATTTGTCATATGAAATTGATTTAACGAATTTAATTGAAAATTTTGAAATTAATAGATTTCACTGAGTATACGGTAGATTGTTAAGTCACTGCTTCAAATATTTGATGATAATAGTGAAATGGATGTGAAATGATGTTATAATGGAATGAAAAAAATAAAAAGGAAAAAGTAAGTTAATTGAAACAGAGAGAGAAATCAAAATATTAAGGGATTTAAAGAGAAAAAGGATGAAAGAAAATGTAAACATAAGGAAGAGAGATTTAAAGAGAGGAAGAGTGAAGAGTAAACAGAGATAGAAAAGAAAAAAGAATTTTTCACATCTCCTTCTCTTTCTTTTCTCTCTTTTCTCTCTTCTTTTTTTCTTTTTCTCTTTCTCTATGATGGAACAATTAATATACACGGCATTCATTCTATTTCATTCATTTATTCATTCATTCATTCTCTTTCTCTCTCTCTCTCTCTCTCATTAACAAAGCTAAATTTTCATTAAAAATTTTATTAAAATTTATTTTTGAAAAAAATTCTTTGTCATTTTATTACGCAGGAAGAGTGTGTGAACAATGCTACAACTTGATGGTGCAAATGATTGTATTAAAAGTACGGTAAGTTGAATTATTATTATTATTATTTCCATTCATTTTTGCCAAAAAGAAAAAAGATAATAGAAATTTGAAATTGATTTATTCATTAATCATATTAAAAGTTTTATTAATTATATTAATTTATTCGTTAATTATTTCTTTGCTTTTTTTTTCCTTTGGCTTTCCTCATTTGTTCATTTGTTAAATTCTTAAATTTTCGACTTCTGCTAAATTTAAAATAATACTCTTTTAATGTTTAAAACTTTTTAAAATTCATCAATTGATTTTAGATTTGAAATTAAAACAAATTAAAAAGTTTGAAAAACTTTTGAATAAAAGAATGAGATAATCTCAATTTTTTTTTTTTTTTTTGGAGATAATTAACATAAACAATTTTTAGGCTAATTAATGAATTAATAGGACATAAGCAATAATTTTTTCTAATTCATTTTTTTTTATTGTAATTAGGTGTTTAAATTAATTTCATATATTAATTAACTAATTGCAAGTTTTTTCTGTTTATTTTTTTGTCTGTGTGTGTATGTGTTAAAATAGGAGGAGTAAGCCATTTTGAATGAAAAATGAAGTAAATATTTTATATCCGATATTTATTAATTTCTCTGAATTAAAAGAAAAAATTGCTAAACATTTAGCAGTAAGACTTTCCTTTATTAATTAATTAATTAAAAATTTTGCATCTTTATGTTTTCTCCTACAACTAACAGAAATAAAAAAACAAAAACACACAAAACAAAATATTGGGCCGAGCCGCCCGTTATGTTACATTTACACATTTATAACAATTTTTCGTTTCACGTTTGATCTTTCACTATTCTCTGAAATTTTATCAAATTTTATTTCTGCTTTTTTTGCTTAAAGAAATGGTAGTGATAAACTTTCCTTTTTTTTTCCTCTTCCAACTTTATTTATCGAAATCGAATGATAATCGATGGAATTAATTAATCAAATCAATAAGTTATAATTAAGCAATTAAAATACTTTTTTTTTATTATTATCTTTCAATATTAATTCTTATAAAATTTCTTATATTTTCAAAGGATAATTATTTGGACGAATTTGATTAAATTACATTGATAATTTATTGATTCGATCACATCATTAGTTAGCGCATCATAAACAATCATCAAAACTATTTAATCAATCGCAATTTTTCACTTACTAAAATGAAATTGTGAATAAATTTCAATTTCAAAAATTTATTCATATTTTCAGAAAGACCAAATAAACTAATGGATCAATAGCATAATGATTTAATGAATAAGCTGACCCAATAATTGACACTTAATGCATAAGTATTACATTTGCAGTTTGACTCTAATACTTAATGCACAGTATATTACTTAAGTAATAGCAAATAATTTAAGCTATTTTAAATTGCAATTGCAAGCAAATTTCAATTCAAAAATTTAAATGAAGAAATAAGACAAAAAAAAAAAAAAAATTCAAGAAAGACAAAAGTGGAAAAAGTAACCGATACTTAATTCATAAGTATCATTTTAGTAATGATGTAACAGTGAGTATTCAAATGTTATTTGTTGCATCACTGCTTCAATTTTTCCTCCAGGATCATTTATTCTAATATTCGGTATCGATTTCAGCAAAAAAAAAAGTTATTATTACATAATATTTGTGAATATGATCTTTCTCTCTCTCCCCCACCATCCCTCTCTTTCTTCTGTCCATTTATTTCTCTTTAAAATAAATTTAAATATGGATAATATGATAAGAAATGTCAATTTCCTTTAATGAATTTTAAATCACTTCTTTTAATTTATCCAAACTTTTTTACTTGTTGCAATTAATTCATCATTCATCAAAATCTACCGTTATTTATTTAGCATTACTAATTACCATGCAAAAAATAATTGCTATTTAAAAAATTAATTTTAAAAATTGATTGCTATTTAAAAATTGTAATTAAATTATTGTAATAATTTATAATTAAAATTAGTTTTTGACAAAAACGAAAAAAACTATTCAAATTGTAGCAGTCTATGAATGCTATGCAGTTTATGAAAGTTAAAACAGCTAGTATTAAAAAGCAAATAGTAATTAGTGTGAGTTAATTAATTGATTGAATACCTTCATCATTCATTCATCACATATTTTTGTTAAGTTTCTTTGCATCAATTTTAAATTTTAAATTCTAATATAAAGAAAATGTTTAATTGAAGGAAAAACAAATAGGAAAATTAAGTATCTTACCGTGCCAACTTTTCGAAATCAAAAAAAGCAACAAATTATTGAAAGTATATGTACGATTGTTGTTAACCTCTTTTTGTAATAAAATAATTAATAATTTTTGGATAATGTTGTTAATTACTTTATTCCTATTCTACTACTATACTTTATAAGTACTTCAAAACACCTTTATTGATTGATTTTAGCTTTTTTTACTTACGTTTATTTTGATCTTCTTAATTTATTTTTAAAATAGCATTATATGCAAATTTAAGCATAAATTTGAACGAATATTTTCTAAATTATCCAGGAAATTATTGCACTCTACATGTCAGCTTTATTTACGGGACGCAACGTGAGAAAAAAAAGCATAATTTATGTTGAAATAATGATGCTCTAATAAATAATATTTGGCGATTAAAATTTTTATGTGAAATCTTCAAACTAATCACGTGATTGTTTTACGTAACGTACATGTAATCGTCAATCAGTCTAATTATGCTAATATTTTACACAATGGTAAGATCATCTTATCGTATCGTAAATAAAAAAGTGTAAATGTTTGCATAAATCTTTGTGTTTCTTCTCCCAGCAAACTACGCAAAATATTTTACGTAGCGTATAATTATTTGTTTCATCGAAAAATAAGCAATAATTTTTTAAAATTCACAAATGGTTTGCGTTATATTACTATATTATATACTACAATATATGCGGCGTGAAACATGAAAGGGAATTTAAATATTATTGAAATTTAAATTTAAGCTTTTTTGTCAATTTTTTTTTCTGTTAATTTTTTTCCTTCATCTTTTTCATTTTGGGTACATTTTTATTTTAATCGTTTGGCGGTTGCTGAAAAGATTCGGCAAATGATAGCACCAAATGACGCATTTTCAAAAGCAAAGTTTAAACAGATTAACAACACACGGGTACGGATCGAGATCGGATGGATTTTGAAGTAGATGGAAAACGGAAAGGAAGAAGAAGAGTGAAAGAGGTAGGAAAACTACAGGAAAGTGTCAAATTACTAATTCCTATTCCTGGTACTACTGCTGTGAATGCTATTGCTGATGTTATTGCTGATACTGCTGTTGATGATGATGATGGTAATAATGATGTTTTTGAGAAAGTGATAATAAATAATGATAGTGATATGGTAATAGTTGAAGAAATAATAATGATGATAATAATATAACAATAATGTTGCAGTATTGTTCTTGGGATAAAAAGTTTCAAATATTCCATCGATGTGAAATCATCAATCATCAGAATTTCATCAAAATAATACCGTAATCTTGAAAATATGACTGATTGAATAAGCTGATTAATAGATACCTTTCGTGCTAATATTTCACATCCCTCCATCATCATTATTATCATTGGACATTATATCATCGTTATTATTAGTGAAAATTAATTAGTTACTGATAATATTAGGGAGTAAATACATTAGGGAATAAATATATAATTTAAACTAAAATTTACTGAAGAATTAAATTAATACCATTATCGATTAGTACTTAATGAAAATTAATTATTTACTGATATTATCAAGTAGTTAAAATACTTGCTGTGTTTAGTTTAAATATGTCAAATTAAAGTACCAAATTATGCAATTATCATTCAGCAAATTATATTTACTAATAATACTAGGAAGTAAATATATACTTTAAGCAAATATATATAATAAATGATGATGATTTGTTCCAACAAAATTTCCAAATGATCAACCGAGTATAGCGTTGTGCAATAGCAAGAAGCTCAGATTGTTTTGCAAATTACTACAAAAAGTTTAAATTAAAATTGAATAAAAAATTTTGAAATAGCCGAGAATTGGTTTTTAACCTTCCGATCGTTTAAGTGTTTTCAACTTTTTTATGACTGTCACATTTACTCATATGACAAATTTCAAGTTTCTTTCCTTTTAAAGCAGATATCATGATTCTAATTAATTCATATTACCAACATATTGTGGATTTTTCATAATTAGGTTTAATTAACAAAATTGATAAGCAAATATCATTTATTGATTATTATTAACTGGTATTAATCAGAAATGAATTAAATGAATTTAATTATCAATTAACACTTCTAGAATGCAATTTTTTATTAACAAATTGCAATTATTTATTAACAAATTGCCATGTCAAATATTTTAATATAAACTGGTCTATTAAGTATCAAATAATTTCCAGTTGAATTACTGAAACCGTATTATTCCATTTTTTTTTCCAGGATTCTTTTCCTGATATAGATGAGTATTTTTTTCTTAATATGATTTCCATGTTAATTTTTTGGTAACAATACGTTATGTTTGCATTATATCGTCTACTTTACCATCAACAATATTTGCATAAACCTTTGCTAACATCTGTCCATCTGCATTTTTAACCTTATATCTGGCTCTTGTCCACTCATTGACAAACTTTCCAACCAAATAACCATTGGTTATGACCCATTTCGATGACCTTTCTATTACTTATCCACACATTCTTTATGCAAATAAGTCATACAAATCTATATAATGAACCGAAATTAATTAAAATTAGTGGTTAAGGAAATAAAAAAACAAAGCGGCAAAACCAATAGAGCGTTTGCATTTACTGTTGTTGTATGTAAAATGATAATTTTAATTTCAATTCAAATTTTAATTCATGCAATTTTTCTATATCAAAATATTTGCTATTATGAGTGAAAATCTTGGAAATGATTAAATTATAATTTAAAGTTATAAATTTGAACACTTTTAAAACAATAAAATCATTTTGTGCAATTGCTATTTGAATTGTTTAAAATAAGTAATAATTTTAAATCAGATTTTCAAAACTTCAAAATTTTTTCTGAAGTTACTTAGCAATTTACTGGTAAATGTATTCGAAATTAAATTAACACATTCTTCTTTCCATTTTAAAACCATTTTTCAATTTAAATCTCAAAATGATTTTTTTTTCCTTTTTTTGCGCATTAATGGAAAAGGCAAAAGCCGCCAAATTATTAACAATTTGTTTTGTTTCATTTCGTCGCTCATCAAATGAGAAATGAACGATTCATTTGGAATGGTTAATTAAGCAAAAATAAAATAAACTAAATGGACAAGAGAATGGAAGGGTGAAAAAAAAATAAAAAGAAACATACAGAGGGGACAAAATGACCAGAGAGTGGACAAAGCAGTAGCAATAATTTTGGATTAAGAACGAAAGGCGAAGAAGGCTTGATTGTCACTGGTGTTGTAGGTTAATTGCACCGTAGTTTTGTAGTAAGGACCCCTGCGGTGGCACCTGTCCGTTTTTTTATTTTGTCTTTCGGCGGGTTTTTTTTTCCATTTTTTTCATTTGCCTTTTCTCATTCTTTTCACATTTATTTGGAGCCTTATAACTTATTATTTTTACTTTCCTATTTAAAAATTATTATCCTCCTTACTTTGAATCCTTTGCAGAATCATTGTAAATCAGATTTGAAAGAAACTATTTTAGAAAATCATATTTTTCACTTCTTATAATTAATTTTTAAATTTCAAAAAGCAATGTACAAAATTTTAGAATATTTCAAATTTCCAAAGGACAAAGGATATTTAATATTTAAACTTCTGTGATTTTTTTTTTTCACACAAATTAAATGAGCGTGAAATTTGTTCACCGTTTTTATCTTTTATTTAAAATTGATGAATAAATTTGTAATTTAAAATATATATTAATTGTTTATTTGAAATTATAATTTAATATATTCTCAGTATAAATACAAAAACAGTTTTTGTTATTACAATAATGGTACCAACAATTTTTTCCCTTCGGTAAACTAACAATGAAAACGACATCAAAAAATTTTTATTAACCTTTTCATTTTTTTTTCTAAAATTAAATATAATGCAATATTGAAATTTCATTCTTTCAATACTTTTTAAATTCACTCTTTTTTATGATAGATAATTTCAGGTGAAAAATAATGCATTTCGAATACCATCCTCATCAAATGATACTGTAAGGTTGGAAATTAAGTTTGATTGCATTTAACGAAACAGAATAAGTATTGATTGATTTCAATAATGGAAATAGAAAAATAATAATGAAAGTGAAAACTGCTGAAATAATTAATAATAATTTATATTTCTTAACTAATTAAATGCACTAGAAAAAGAATTTAAGTCAAGAAATTGAAAAAAAAACAGTTTTATTATTTTCACCACATTTATTAATAATTTATTAATTATTAAATAATGAAACATGCGAAGAATGATAGAGCTGAAACGTTTATTTTTAATTTAAATTTAGATTTACTTCGAAAAAAAAACTTTTGAAAATTTTGGACGGAATTTTTCCAATTTTGCCAATACTTTCAGTCGTGAATCATCATCGGGATATCTGGAAGCTTCATCGGGAGCATTTTTTGGCGCATCATTTGGTTTAACACAGCTACCGGATGGTGTAAAATCGGAAAATTTCATGCCAACATTATCCGAACGTCCAGTTACATTAACAGCTATGTCAGATGCTGCTGCTGCCACAGCAGCTGCAGTTGCTTACGGTAAGATTTTAAAATATATTGCATTAAAAAAAAAATTCACTACTAAATTTTAATATAAAATTAATTTATCAATGTAGCATTGTCTGGTTTATTCATGGGAAAGGTCATGGAAAGGTCAAGATGAAGTGATAACAATGAAATATTATTTCATAATAAATAAAAATACAAAATTAATTTCAGAAATTTCAGTTATTAATTATTTTATCATTTTTTTTAAGTGTTGGAAATCAGTTTGGTAGTGATAAATTTATTGTTTTCAAAGGTCAAAGGTTAAGCACTTTTTAGATTCTCGCATAATCAGCGCTACACCGTATTACAACAGTGGTTATTCAAACACGAATTATACTGGAATGTATGGAGCCGGTGGAACACAGAATTACTATCCTGTTGTATCTTCAACATTGCGTGGATCTGCTGCTGCTGCTGCCGCAGCTACGTCATTTCCGTTTGCAGCTGCCGCTGCATCCCACGCTTATTACGGTAATCACTTTATAAGAGCTATTTCTCAAATATCAGGACTATTATACTGTTATAACAGTTCTCTTTCTCTTTGCTTCTCTCTCTCCCTTTCTCTCTCTTTCTCTCTTTCTCTCCTTCTCTCTCTCTCTCTCTTTTTTCAAATTTCAATAATTATAAATTGCTATGATTTATTGGGAAGAATGACCAAAATGATTGCTGCAATTAATTTTCGGCGAATATTAAAAGCGAGTATGAGAGAAAGAGAAATAGCGAAAGAGGGAAATGGATGAGAAAGGGCAAGAAAAAAAACAACAAAGTATTTTTGTTTACAAAATTATTTTTGGTAATTAAATTCAAAATTTAAAAGTTAAAACTTAAATTAACATTTAAAAAATTCCATTTTTTCAATTTCACGATAAGAATAAGAAATTTGTGATTTAGTAAAGTTTATCTTATAATTTCTTTTTTCTTGTACAAAATATTGGATAAAAACATGCTGAGCAATTTAAAAAAACAAGTTAAAAAATGAAATTAAAATGATTAAATTAATTAGATTTCTCTCTCTAATTTCTCTCATTCTCTTCTTCTTTTCTACTTTAGCATACTACTGTATTGTTGTTCTTGTAATCTCCTAGTATTACTTGGTCTTCACCTAATTAATATTACTTTGGCCTCAAGCTTATTTACAAAATTACTAATCTTAGGACAAAATTTTTCCAATACAGAAATTAAATGTTCTGTACAAAAAATATATATATATCATAAAATAGTTAATTTAATTTATATTCTCAAATTTAAAACTTGAAATTTTATGAAGCTAAATTATAAAAAATTTAAAAATAAAATATAAAATTACAGGTAATGGTTATACATCAGCTCATTTTGATTATACATCATATCCACCAGCGATGCATTGTTACGGTAGCCGAGGTGGCTACTACGGGTGTTCTATCAATCCCGTCTCATCAAATTCTTCCATATATGTTAGTTTTACCTGAATCCCTCAGCATCAACTTAAGCTATCAACGGAATGAATGGTGTTATCGAACGGTATTATTAAAGATACAAATATCATGAAAAGAAAAGAGAGAGAAATGGACAGGAAAGAAAATAAAACTTTTTGTTCAGAAAATATTATTGTAATTAAAAATTAAAATCAATCAGAAAATAAATTTAAGAAATTTTACTGAAGAAAAAAAAATCACGCATTGTTGCATTTTGAATTTTGATAAATAAATGTATTTCAATTGGTAAAAAAATATTCCAAAAATGATTAATTAATTTAAAAAAGAGCTTTTAAAGAATAGTTAAAAAAAATAATTTTGAAAATTTGAAGCGTAAATTAATTTTTATAAAAAATTTTGAAAATACATCGACAGTTTGAAAATATGGAAAAATGAACAAAAATAATTTGTTAATCAAAAAAAAATAGCAAATTTATTTTTACAAATATTTCTTAAATTCAAATATTTTATACAATTCATATGAATTGACAAATTATATTATTTTTTGTTGTCTTACAATTCCTAGCATAATTGCAAAAATATCATTAATCTTAAATTAAATTTTAAAGTTTGAATTAAAGGAAAAATTATCGCATTTGAATTTTACGATGAATGAATATGCATTGCTAATTAATTAATAAAAAGCGCATGAAATTCTTAGTTTGGAAGAAAGAACGAACAAACAAATAATTAGTTTTTTAGGAATTCCTAGATGGGGATATAGCTCAGGGGTAGAGCGCTCCCTTAGCATGGGAGAGGGCTGGGGTTCGATTCCCCATATCTCCAGTTCGACATTTTGTTTTTTTCTCGTTCCATTTTTTATTCCATCCCATGATAGTGAATGATATCATAACTCAATAAATGAATTTTGTATATTTTTATTTATCAATGATTGAAAAATCAATAATTCATGCAATACAATACATTCACATTATGATATATTTTAGTTACATCACAGATCGAATGAACTGGAAATACATTCAGTTATCTTATCAGAATTTATAATCATCTGATCATCTAGTGAATTCCCACTGATAATACTATGCTAAAATGCACTTTCATATGCTAGCTTGCAATTTTTGATGATAAGATAAAAATTTTAAATGCAAAACATGCAATTTTCGGTGATAGCAAGTAATTCTCAGTGATAAGATTTTTTTAGTGCTAACATTTTATATCAACATGCAGTTTTTAGTGCTAGCGTGCAATTTATAGAGTGATAAAATGCAATCACATGCGTTTTGAATGCGAATTTTTTCGCTAATTATAGGCAAAAAGCCTCACAAGCCTGTTATTTCATTGTGTGGAAAAAATTTTCAACAAAAATTAAAATTTCATTAAAAAAAAATAAAAGTGAAAAATATAGTTTTCTAGGCGATGAATTCATTAACAAATGATATGAATGCAACAACATCGCTTAACACAAAGCAACATGAAACACGACGATCAAGTAAGCATTTATTTCAAATTTTTAAACTCTAATTTGAAACTTGTTAGAACTATCAATTAATTTCTATTGATCTTTAATGTATGTAAGCTGGATAATTGCTATCATGATGATGGTTGTCATGATAATCATTATTTGTAAAATCATTTAATTAATAAATTCCCCATAAAATATTTTAATTCTGTTAATTTTGGAAAAAAAATATATTAATTTAAAATACTGTATTTATTTTAAAAATGTCAGCAATTAAATTGTTTTTTTAATTACAGTAGTGTTTTACAGTAACTACTCTTTTCTAGAGTAATTGCTCTTTTTTTACTGTAATCACTTTTCCACATTAATTTCCTTTTTTTTTTTCAAAGGTAAAGCAATAAAACGTAAGAAAAATCCGTGTAGCACCAGTAATAGTCCAGAAAAGCAGTATAAGCGTGCATTTATATGGGAAATGGAGGATATTTGTGTATTATCCAATTATTTTTTACGATCCAGTGATCCGATACGTAATGAACGATTAGCGCAAACAATCAATAATAATGTTAATCGATTAATTGCAACCATTTTTGGCTTTGATCAAGATGATGTAAGTCTACGATTATCAAAGTACATGATAATGATAATCAAAATGATAATCAAATCAACAAATATTATTGATTTGATTATTTAATAATCTATTAAATTTTCTTTTTTCCAGCAAGTTTCGGAATATGTAAATATCGAAGATGCAAATATCGATGATGCATTAGATACGACGACATATTCGACAATTAGTATTGATATGCCAAGTACGTCAAATATAGCTAACACGGAATCATCTTTATTAGCACACGCACGTGGTGGTATAGACTGGATGAAGAAATTAGCGGCGAAATATCAGCACATCAAAGATATCTATAATTCGTACAAAAATAATTTTGCTGGTTTGATTTTTTTTGTTTAATATTAATTAAAAATTTAATCTTTTCTATTATCAGTTAATAATTGAAATTAATCAGTTATTTAATTTCAAAAAGGTTATTTGATTAATAGAAGTGAAAAATATATGAATACATATATTGTCGCTTTCATTTGGGAAAAAGTGAAATAATTAAATTTTAAAAAAAAGGAAAAATTAAATGGAATTGGTGTATATTTCAATTTGCAAATCTCATATAAAATAAATATTTTGTTCAAAGTCAAATTTTTATTGGTCGTTGAATTAAATTAAAGATTTTTAATTTCAGTTATTTATTAAAATATTTTGTTTATTACAAGCTTTTTTTTGTAACTTTTATTTCAATTTTCTTATTTTTTTGGAGTGAAAATGAACTTTTTCTAGTTGTTCATTTATTAATTGTCATTTGGAATTTAGTTTGAGTTAATTTCATTTTATGCAATTTAATCGAAATTTAAATTCAATCCTAAAAATGGAATATATTATGAGATAATATTTTCAAGATTAATTTAACAATTTCTGGGGAATCGCTTGCAATTCGTTTCTTTTTTTTAGGCCTTTTAGAACGAACTGAAAATAAGAATGGAGCGGAACTGTTAGCATTAAAATCAACAATGGATCCATTGAGCAAAGGCTGGAGTGAAAGTGTTGGACAGTGTTTGAAGCTTATTATTGATAGGTGGCAAATTTTTTCCAAATAATTCTATTTCTTAGTTTTTCATCGGAAAATGTGATTTGACTCTTAACTTGAAATTAATTGGAAATAAAACGACACAAACTTAACCTTTCCGTCCCTCAACACTTTCTTTTCTTATCAGTTTTTCGGAACAGATTTATGATTTATTAATTTATCAAAATTTCGGACCATATCTCAAAATATTTCATTTAACATTCGTAATGAAAAATTTCTGAAAACAAATTGATTGCACAAAAACTTTCGGTATTTTAAAGGATCAAAAAAATGCTAATACTATAAATTCGGAGTATTGTTCGAAATGCACACAAATACGGTTCAGTAATTGATTTGTCCGGAAAATCATTTCTTTTCTAAAAGTTATAAATTAGTAGTAATAGTAGATGCATAAAAACTATTTACTTCGACTTATTAGTTAAATTTAATCAATAATTAATGTCATCGCTAAAAATGAGATGTATTTTTTTCATTGTGTTTTTTTCTTTTTTTTCAAACATTTAATCTATTTTAATTTAATATTTTAGTTTAGTTAATTAATAAATTTTGTAGGTCATCACGAGAGCATTATGCAAATGTATTATTAACAAGTGAAAATATTGTCGCAACATTGGCTAAATTATTAATTATGGAACAAAGTTCAATGATACCGGCGGAAAATGTTTACAGTATAATGAAAATTGGTAAAGAGGCAGTAATTGATCGAATTTTAAGTCATTTTGGAAAGAAATGCTCATTTGTTATCATATCAACACATCTTGATACACATGAAATTGCCAAAAAGGTTTGTTTAATTCAAATTTTGTCTTTTTTTTTTGAAATTTAATCTTTAATTAAACTTTTACTAACGAAGTATTACTATTTTTAAATAATAATTAAATAATCTGAATAAACTGATGTTATTAATTAAATAAATTGATGTTATTAATTATTGTGGTAACGGAATTGTTTTGTTAGTGAATTTTAAAAAATATTTTGAAATATTAACTTTTCAATAATTATAAAATTAATAACATCAATGTATGAAATGAATTCAAAACGTAGAACATGCAGTATGAAAATTTAATTATTGTCAAATGGAATTGAACAATTGAATAAAATAAAAGTATTGCAAAACTGTATGGGATAAACTTAAAATAATGAAATAATTATAAATACGAATTTATTAATTAATAGTGGAATAATTATAAGTTTGGTTTTAGTAATTATCACGAAGTAAGCTTTTTTAGCTTGCAATTCGATTTCTGTATGTTTCATTTCATTTAAGTTGACAATTTTTGAAAATACTTCCAATTAATTCGCAATTTTTTTTTGTCACAAATATTTTAGTAATTATTTAATCAGCAAACAGTAGTGAGTAGGAGGACGAAAGAAGCTTTTGTTGTAAAATCATTTGAGAAAAGTTTGGCTTTAAAAAACGATTGTAAGAAGCAGTTAATTAACTAAAATCGCAGTTATCAATAAACAATCACGGTGTTAATTAATTGATGAGTTTTTGTCAAATATATTCGAACTTTTCCTGGAATTCTCATAACCTCATTTAAAAGTTATCATTGTTTTCTTTTCAAATCTTTAAATTCAGCAAACTTGTGAAAAAAGCCTTTCATTTTAAGGTACTTGTTTAATTTTTAAAAAATTTTATGCTTAAAAAAAATTTGCGCGAAATTTTAGTTCTTTGAAACTTTTGATTCTAATAAATTGTATTTCACAGAGAGCAATAAACGAATGTTGTTGTAATGGCAATAATTATAAATGAAGCTTAACGCTAAAAAATTATTTTCATTTTTCATTTTAAATAATTTGAATGAAAGAAAGGAAATTTGCAATGAATGAATGGGCGGAAAAGATTTAATGAAATTAAATGTTCAGAAATTTGAAAAGTAAAAAACATGCAAATTTGGAAAAAATGAAAAATTTTTAAAAATTAAATTTTAATCTTAACAACTAATAATTATTTTCAAAATTTTTCTGAAAGAAAAATCAATTTTTTTTTTTTTTGTTTATAAATTTTGACTGTTCGTTTTTTTTATTTAACTAAGGAAAGCAATAAATTGATTGATAATTGTGTTTGAATTGATCTAATTTGATTGTTGCTAAATGAAATTTAACGCAACACAAGTTTCAAAGCTAAGAAATTGACAGAATTTTTTAGAAATTTTTTGATTTTTTTATTTTAAATTTAATTTTTAAAAAAAAATCTTTTTTTGAGAATGACAAATAAATTTTTATTGCTAATTTGTCAAACTACTTTCAGCTATTTGTATTCTTCGTTTTTTTTCTTTAAAGGTTAAACAGAATTTTTTGGTTACAAAAAAAAAAAAGAAAAAGTTAAACGAAGTTTTTTTGGTTGCAGATTAATTGGTTGAAAATTTTCATTTAAATTTGAAACTTATATTATGTGATTATTTCTTCATGCAAATATTTTTGCTAATTAAAATTAGATGATAATATATTCAATGAAGCCCATTAATTAATTAATATTTTTGTAATGGTTTAATTTTTTGCTTTTTTTAAAAAAATTTCCAAAAAGAGTTTCAAAAAGATTGATAGCAAATGAAACGATCTAAAATCGCAATTAACATTAATTAACCCAACCATTTAATTATTGTTGTGCATTACGTATGGTGCTCGTTAATTTTAACTTTTAATTATATAGGTGGCGTATTTCATTACCGTTTTTTTAATGCTTGTTGTAAAAAACGTATAAAAAGTATCACATTTCATGTAAGGTTTTAATCAGCATCATTCAATCAATAACAGCAACACGTGACCAAACACGTTGCAGCAATTTATCACTGAAATGATAAGCGAAAAAAAAAAAGCTACTTTTCAGGAAAATATTCCATTATGGAAAGTGAAAAGTGTTCGTGATTTGGATCTCTTCCATCTGGCACTCAATCAACATCTTCTCAGTTGATAAGACACGATCTGGACGAATACATTTTGATAATCTTTGCAATAAATTCGAATTTCACATGAAATAATTACACTTCACCATTTCTTTTTTTTTGCCTGCTAGACTTTAAAGCTGATAATTTGATAATTGATAAGTGATGATGTTTAGTCGAATTTTATATATTGTATTAAAACAATAGTATTGTCTATTCAGTGAAGTGATAAATTCTTTTTTTTCTCAACCTATCCATTTCATTTTTTTTTTATTTAATCATAATGAATTTTTTAAATGATTGAAAAATCTATTAATTAGTAAAGACCAATAAAAGAGAATTAATTAAAGGCAGCACTAAATGCATGCAACAAATATACACACACATAAAATGTATTAAAAGTGTATTAAAAGTTTACTTCAGCCATACAACTAAATTTCAACCAGTAAAATCCATCAAACGATCGATTGTAATTTTACACTAATTGATCAGATTGGTTTGTTTACATAAATTTCTATATTTTCAAACTTTTAATGCATTTTGACAGTTTTCATTTTCTTTATCTTGTATTGTAAATTACTATCACATTAAACTGCTGACAATAAAAAAATAAACAAAGAAATTTATTTAACGTCATAAATTTAAATTTTTAATATATTTTTCTTTTCTTGTGATTCCTATTTTTTTCATTTCCGTCATTTTAAAGCTTTAATTTTTACACTTTCATATTTATTGCAAAATTTTTGCAGTTTTATTTTAAATATAAGTATCTGGATTTTTTTTTTGTAAATGTAACATACGTCAACAATAATTAATAATGTGTTAATTAATTTTTTTTCCATTAAAAGTTTTCATCTTTTTTTGTTTTTTACAATGAAACCTTTAAAAGAATATTTATGCTTTTAAAATTTTACCACAATTTCATTCACACAAACTTTTTTTATACAACATTCAAAAAATTTTTCATTTGTGATTGTTTTATAGCAGTTTCTTGCAAACTGATCATTTTGAAATGAAAAAAAAAGAAAAATGTCCAAAAATGTCAAGTTAATGTTTCAAAAATGAATGTTACAATGGAAGGAAGTTTTTTTTGAAAAAATCTTCTTCGAAATTTTAAATTTATCATTTAATTAACTTTGACTGCAAAACATCTTAATCGTAGTGTAATTATGAAAATATTGATGAAATGTTTTTTATTTAGCTGATTTTAACTTCTTAATGAAAGTTAATCTTCGATTGAAAATAGAAATGAAATGAAGAAGTCAGTGGAGTTTCATTTTATGCTCGAATACTTTTTTCTTCACAAAATCAAGTTTATAATATATAAATAAGCATAATTTAATTTCAGAATTGATTCGCTATCATCTTCATTGCCATCATCATCATCATCATCATCAACACCTTCAGTACACCAACATCTTTGCCACTAACAAAATCACCATCATTATTATTTCTATTTTCAATATTATCATTACGGATATCATTATTTGCATCATTATCATCATCATCGTTATTTACAACATCATTGTTATTTTTTATTTATAAAATGAACACAGTCATTCTTTTTTTATTTTTTTTCTTTCTCTTTAATTTCAAAATTGACAAAAATTGCAACATAAAGACAGATGAAGTCTCAAATATTTTTTTTTTAGGTGACAGTTTTCTATGAAAGTTTTCTAATGATGCTAATAATAGTATAAACATAATGATGGTGATGATGATATAAATAATTTTAAGATTGAAGAGAGAAAAAAGGAAAAAAGAGAATGACCCATGTTTATTTTTCATTTTTAGTTTTGTGATTTAAAAAAAATTCAACTTTTCTCCAACTTTTTTTTTGTTAAACTTTGTTCATTTATTGTCGAAGACAAATTGAAATTATTTATTTGATCAAATATTTGCACAAAAAGAGATGAGCAAAAATGTATGATAGCTTCTTTTGTGTTTGCAAAAATTTCTTTGTATTTAACAAATAACAATTTTTATAATAAACAAAAAAGCAAACAACAATTAATTTTTTTTTTTGCTAATTCATAAAAACTATTTGCTTCATATTTAACGCAATGTTTTGCGATAGTCTTATTTTGCGTCAAATAACATTTTTGTAAAAAAAAAATTGAAAGAAGATACGAATTATTTCTGTGGGCATCTTCTATTTCAATGTGTTTTCCTTTACTAATTCAATAATTTTTCTTTTTAAATTTATTTTATTGCTTGAAAAAAAAAGTCTTTCGTAAATGATTTTTTTAGAGATGACCAAAGGAAAAAAGAAAAACTAAAATTATTTAATCTATGAATACAAACAAAACCGACTTGTCGATTCATTTTAATTTTAATTTCACTCAGTTCTTTAATGCACTTAACATTTAATACAAATGATAACAAGAACAACAAAAAAGATTTTAGTGATTGGCAAAGTTAACTTTTGACTTATCTTCTTTTCTTTTCACCCTTTTCTTTACTTCTATCAATCATTTTTTTTTCCTTTACTTCCATCAATCATTATTTTTTTTTTTTGTTTATCAAATGCAGGAGTAATTAATTACTTAAAAAATTTGTTCGATAATAGTATGAACTGCAATCACGTTGATTTTTTCCTATCATTATCAGTTATAATCAAATTAGGTTGATATTTGATAACATGTGCATTTTTTTATTTGGTCTAGTTTTCCTTTTTTTCGTTACCAAAACTTAAACTCCAATGTTTCCCGATGCATGCTACGCTTACTCTTTTAGTTTGCTGTAAAAATTTTTTGCTCTAAAATAAATGTGTCAATTGAAAAAAATTTATCGATTGATAAAAATATGCAGTATGCTAATTTTACTTGAAAAAAACAATTTCAGAAATTTCAATTAAATTATTTATTTGCTTAATCACTTTTCCAAAACTTCATTGGCTATTTTGTTAATCAAAATTTTTTAGTTTTTATTTCAACTTCAAAATTAATGGAAGTTTTTTAAAGAAAGTAAAAAGATTTAATTAGTAAATTGGGCACTGTTTTTTGAACAATTAATGCTTGGATTGCAAAATGACTTGAAAGTTAAATCAAAATATTGCTGAGAGTTTTACCAAAGAAATATCAAAAAAAAATTCACTGACCTTTAATGATCTTTTTTCAAACATGAAATCTTTGACCTTTCCTTTAATCTTTCTCTTTGATTTTAAATTGAAACATAGTGTAATATTTTTGTGAATTGGGTAAATTGAGATGACCTCAAAAATAATTGTCTTTCTATTAACCTCAAAATTGATCTGTCTATTCTAATTTGGCCATTAACAGGTGTTCGATATACCGAATGATTTGAATCATTCGATTATTTCGTACATGCTTATGATTTGCTCATACTACGAAATACATATGAAACTTCCGGAAACGGATCTTATCATATCTAATCTTTCAATTCATCAGTTCCTCATCACTCCGGTATAAGTAAATTTGACAAAAAATTATTAAGACGGAATCGACAAAGGCGTGTCTTGTTTTTCAATCAACAAAAAAATGGAAATTTTGTTAAATGTTGCTCTGTCTGAAATTGCTATTCCTGCTTATCGGAATTGCTATTCCTGCTTTTCCATGCTGTTGTACTGAATTCAACTGAATATCATAATCCAATGGGCACCATTAAACTGATCGCTTACTTATCACCCGGAAAATATCAAAGCTATTATCATATTAATTTTTACTGCCATGTTCCTTTCACCCAAATATAATTCATTTCATTTTTTTGATTATCTTTATTAGTATGTTTCTTAATCCGTTTTTTTCTTTCCGGAAAATATTTGGTGGAAAATTTTGGATGCTAGCAATAATTATTGATTTATTTTTTCTTCTAGTTGCAACTAATGCTGCACATATTTCACATAATAGAAAAGTAAGTTTTTAATTTTTTCCTCTTTTTTCTCCTCGTAATTACTGTAATGGTTGGTATCATCATAAAATGAAAATAATTGCTGTAAATAATCAGTTGAAATTACTATAAAATAAATCCCTATTAACTGATACAACGAAGCAACATTTCCTTTTTTTCAAATAAAACAATGAAATTAATTAAAGCAGAGGAAGAAGAACAGAAAGGTTGAAAGGATAAAATTAATGCACAACAATAAAAATTTTGCTAATATCATTTTGAGATTTTTTTTTTTGGAATTTTTTTTGTTTCTCCTACAAATGATCTGTGCATGCATATTATTTTCTATTGTTTTAATTTTAAATGCTGCAATTATTCGATAAAATAAATAGTCCTTTTTTTTAAAGCTTGAAAATTTCTACGAGAATTATAAAGAGGTTAAATTGTTATAAAATAGAATTTGAGTCCTATTTTGACCTTTCGTTGGAATTTGCCAATAAAGGACACGTTAAAAATTATTCATGCCAAAAAAATTTCATTGAATTTTTTTCCCAAATGTTAACATTATAAAATTTCACATTATGCATGCAAACATTTCACTTAAATTAAATTTGTCATTTCATCTAATTTTTCTCTATAGCTTTTTGCCAAATGGTAAAATATCAATTTTAAACAAAACAAAAATTCTTGTATTTAAGTCAGGTCAAAATAATTTGTAAACAGAAGTTTAAAAAGCAAAGAAGAACTTATCTTTGTCAAAATGTTGAAATTTAAAAAAAAAAAGCTCAACCTGATTGGTTTGAACTGCAAATTTTTTAAAAGAAACATATCAACAACTTTTGAATGATTAATTAGTGAATCAAATTTGTGAAGAAATAAATTCTTTGAGAAACATTTCAACAAGTTTGAATGATTAATTAATAAATTAAAATTTGTGAAAAAATATTTTTTTATTCATATACTTTTCTTGGTTCAGTTTATTTGAAAATTGTTTCTTACAAAAAATTTTAATAGAATTTGAATTTTCAAATAATAAAAGAAAAAAAAATCAAAAATGATTTGATGATTGATGTGTAATAGTTAACTTTGAATTTTTTTTAGCAAATATCTACTACTACAACTTTAATTTTTAAAACTTCACAGGTTATCCTATTACTCACAACTGACTTTTAAAAATTTGCCCAATTAATTAATATATGCGTCGTTAATTAAGGCTCATTCATATTTGGATATTCGTATCAAACTTTCACCAACTGATGCAACAATTTGTGAAAATGATTCGGCCTGCTCGATACCATACACTATTTCTGTGTTGCATTCACCGAATCATTTTGATTTATTGGTATGTTTTTATTTGTTTATTTCTTTATTTTTTACATGTTTATCTGTTTATTTTTTGCATGTTTATCTATTTATTCATTTCTAATTTTCTCTCTCCTCCTCTCGCTCTCTTATTTTTCGCACTTTTTTTATTTTTTGTTATTTTTGATTTTATTGGTTATTTGATTAAAGATGCACACGTATAGTTGGGTAGAGAAGGTATATGTAAGACGGATAAAAAGGTAACACGTTAAATGTGAATCATGAAAGTTTCGATGAAAATTAAATGTGAATCATGAAAGTTTCGATGAAAACAATTTCAAAGTGATATTTTAGAAATGTTTGAAATAAAATATTCTGCATTAATTTAAATGTTAAATAATCACTTGCTCTTATCCTAATCAAAATAATCAGTTAAAACTTTTGCGCAGAAATATAAAATAATATTTCAAATGGTACAGTGCATGGAAAGAGAAAGGAAGAAAATTTTTAAAAATAAAAAGCAATAATTTTCTACAAGTTGTTATTAATTATTAATCTAATTTGAATTCGATATGTGGTTTAACAGAATAGCTCAATTTAATTTAAGTAAATGAATGAATTTCGAAAAAGTAATAAAATGGTCTGATATTAGACGAAAGAGGAAATGTTGGTAAATAGAGCTACTTTTGAGTTTTCTTTATTCGAAATTTTAATTAATGTAATTTGACTTTTAGTTAAGGTTAGGTTACTAGGAGTGATCATCAACATTCCTTGCTATTTCGATGTTGCACAATGATAATACATTCATTTAATCAATCTCAAATCAATTACTAGCCATGTTATAGTGATTTTGGCAGATGATAGCGACAAAGATTGCTTTCAATTATGGAATCAAGAAGTTGCTTGTTCTAGAATATTAAAATTTTAATCAAATATTATAAATGAAAAGATTATAATTATTATCCATGATATGGTAATATTAATATACTATGACATGATACTACAATGATTTTAAGAAATGACAGCAATATGATAATATTGGCATATTATAAAAGAGTATGATGAGATGTATCACTAAGTTAATTTGACATAACCGCTGATAATTAGTTTTAGAGTATGATGATGCAAGATGGTGGATTGTTAAAATACAATCATAATCGCTATAGCGATTCAACAGTGTTACGATTAACAAAAACGATGATATCAAGTAATGGCAAAGTATACTTAGGATTACGATTTTTCGATTTACCCTTTGGCATGCAAGGTTGTGATGAAAATGTTTATTCATTACTTCATTTTTATTCAATAGCTCATAAATTAAAAATAAGTGATTACCTGAATTGATGATAGTTATAAAGTTTAGATACTTTTCATGAAATATCACATTAATTAGACAAAATTAAAGTGATAATACAAACATAATAATGATAATGACAATAATAGTGATAGCGATTATGCTTGCATAAATAATAATGATATAATCTAAAAAAATGATATAATTGATGAAAAATTTAATCTTTATCTTAATAACATATTAGAAATGATTATTTTTTGGCATACATATAATTTATTTTCCCGTCCTAATCATTTCTGGATTATTTCTGGATTCATTTCTGAAATTGCATTATACATACTATTTCATTTCAGATTATATTATTGTTGACATAACAACCACAGTAGAAAATGGCATGAAAAAAAAAATGGAAATGATAACGGAAAATTATCGACTTCATGTACATATTACCAAAGAACTGGAAATGATTAATGGTATGAGTAAATTGGCGAAAAATAAAAGAATGTTGTAA